>JAEIFV010000728.1:0-159236 GCA_018904265.1 Lordiphosa collinella
ATAAGTATCGAGTGCTTGGTATTGAGTAATAAGTATCGAGTACTTAGAATTAAGTATCAAATACTGAGTATCGAGTACTTAATATCGAGTACTTGGTATCGAATACTTAGAATCGAGTACTGATGTAAACAACATGTTTTACATCAAGGCCCCGTGAGTGATAGCCACACTCACACCTTTTTTCTATCCAGAATTACGCCGAAAGAGAGTTCCTTTCAACTCTGTGTGGTTTCAGCAAGACCAGCCTGTTATGACAGAACTACGACGAAAATTTCCTAATAAGCTGATATCCAGAAACTCCAAATTCCGTTGCCCCCAGGTCGCCTGACATTACTGCAACCTACTTTTTCTTGTGGGGTTACTGCAAACAGGAAGTTTTCAAAACAAAACCGACAAATTTGAATGAACTAAAGCAATCCATTCGAGCAACAATTGCGGTTATTCCTGTTATTTGAGTTTCTTAATGAAGCAACATTCATCAGCAACCCCGTAGATGTCCGACTTCAACAAAATTTTTGTGGAATCATGGGAAAGCATTGCAAACTAAAAAATACGAGGCGTTTCCATTGAAATCAAAAAGGCCTTTCTCACCAAAGCTAGTTTTTCGCCCTATGACAGCTATATGCTATAGTCATCCAATCTGGCCGGTTCTGATAAATGTTCCGCGAATTCGTACCAGATGAAAATGAAATTCGTGCCCACCGATGATCTTGACCATTCGAAAATCACTAGAGACAAGGGGGTATCTCAGGGTATCTCATTGCCATGTTTTCCAGTTAAAGCATGAAAAACTTTTAAACAAACAAGTAAGAAAGTCGGTCAAGCCCGACTATAGTATACTCTGTACCAGTGAAGTGCTGCCCATCACCGTTACCACCGGTGCTAACTCGACTATCGTTCATTCGATCTTTACCATTCCTTTGGCGGATCGATAAATAATCCTGATTACTAAATATGTCCAGAAGAACGAACCTTCTATCTATAAAACTGTGGGAGATATAACGTTTTTTCCAATTTTCGGTGCCTGGAGGGGCGTGGCAAAAATAGAAAATAAACTTGATCTGCCTGCAAGTATAAGAAGTTTTCTTTAATTATATCTAAGATCTGTTTGTTCATACGGACAGACAGACGGAAGGACTGGCAGACGGGCGGCGGACAGACGGACATGGCTAAATCGACCCGGCTGTTGATGCTGATCAAGAATATAAATACTTTTTATGGTCGGAGATGCTAAACTAAGAAAAAAACTGCAGTAAAAAATGCAGCCCAAGCGGACTCCTTTTAAAAACGTTTCGTTCATGAATTTTGGTCACAAAACAAGCCTGACGTTCACGGCAAGACACCAGCTCTGGTCACACTACATTACAACAAACAGGCGCATCCGCTTAAAAACGAACAATTGTTCGGAATCATGAACAAACTTATTGCTAGTTTGAATATAAGCTCTGGTTTATATGTCTTAAACTATTAGTCACATTGTATTTATAACATGATCTCTTGCCGCTTAAACTTGGTTTGAATATAATAAATGTCTCAAAATTAGTCACATTGTATTTTGTATTCACAAAATTGTACCGAAATTGTTCCAATGTGTTACCAAAATGAGACCGCGATGTTCCCAAAATAAGACCAAGATGTTCCAAAATTGTTTCCAAAATATTGCCAAAAAGAGCCCCAAGTGGTCTTAAAACGTTACCAAGATGTTTCTAAAAGAAGACCAAAGGTTTGTAAAATGACCCCAAAATGTCCCCAAGTTGAGCCCAATATGGTATTAACGCAGCACCTAACCGATAATGAATATCGAACAACGGGTCTTAAAATTGCGTTCATAAAATGATACCGCCGCTCACAGTTCACGAAAAAGCGGGATTACGCTACTTTTGTCAAGGATTGGTCTTGATTTCGGCAGATTTTGAAAGGATTTTTTTCTGAGTGTACCTTCTGCCCGTTACATACTTTAGCACAAACTTAATATACTCTGTGTACCTTTGGTACAGAGTTTAATGAGGATTGCAGGTGAATGTAAATGCATCTATGATCCAAATAAATTCGGTCACTCTTGCAAACAATATGAAACTAACCCTCTGAACGTTGGCAGCATCCAATCAAAATCTACTTTTCACTCGAAAAGGGGTATAATCTTAAAGGTCTGGAAAGTCCGCTTTTTTGTGGTGTATTACTAAATTATATTGGCTTTCTATGGAATATCTAATGCGTGCTTTACACTATGCTAATTTCTGGTACATTTTTTTTAGTTAGCCAAAAACTTAAAGCAACCTTTTGCACCTTTCACCAAGATAAAATGCTTTAACTACTTTGCTATAAGAAACGTAAAAAATAGCACTTAACATGCTCGCCTACTGAGAACAGTTGGACGAAAATTTTACATCGTATAAAAGAGGCAAACATTCTTTTTTGGTTTTATATTTTTTTACGATTATCTACAATTGGCAGATTTCTGCTTAAAGACAATCTTACTTTCAAATATGACTTACGGGTAAGGCCATGCTACAATAAACATTATGAATCGGGCAAATAGGAAAACTTTCGACTGGATCAATTCGTTAGCATTGATTACAGGTGGCCTGTGGCTATAATTAATGGGTAAGTAGTACACATTGAAGTTAAAGTGGTGGCTTCTCTTCGTACAACACATTAATATTCGCATTCTTGTTAAACATTTCAACGGAACTTAAATGCATGAAAATTGCAAATATCGTCACGTTTCTGGCTTTAAGGATAATTACGTGTGCATAGCTTAAGAACTGAAAGATGGAAGCGCTGGATTCAATTTGCGAATTTCACAGCCAAAACAAAGAACAACAGCAGCGGCAACAGCAGCAGCAACTGAAGTAGAAGTCACGACGTCAGCGACGAATGCCAAGTCAGATCAAAATGGAAAGTCGTCTTCGGTAGGAAACGGAAATGGAAACGCCGCGGAGTGTTAATTTATGTGGGAGTTGTTCTTGCAAGGCGAAATCCTCTCTCTTCGCCCAAGTGGCGTGTGAAAAACTTTTAATCGAATCTTAATTGCATTAACCCTAACAAGGCTGACAGCTGAGACTTATGTGTCTGCACATATTTGTGGACCAGGCCAGGCTACTTGCGATTCCAATCTGATCGCTCCATAATCATCGACCATCTCATTGCGTTAAATTTCTTGTCGCGTGCAGGTTATGCAATATGATGATGTGATGGCCATGATGGACATGCCAGACTCCGCATTGGATGCCAGCACGTGCACAGAGCGTACCGCTAAGGTGATCCAAGGCGTCTGCACAAAAAACTGGTCCTCACCATCTACGCCGGGCCTCACTGGGCAATAAAAGGCATCAAACAATTAGACGAATGGCAAAACGATTGCCGTGGTTAAGCGTTTTTTCCAGCCGTTTTATGAATTGCAAAAATGAATATTACATAAAGCACCTAATCGAGTCATACTCTGAAAGAAGCAGTAACGCACCTCCTGCTGGTTACTGTTAACCTCTGGCTTTAACCTTTAACTTGCACAGGCAGGTCGCATATTAATAATCAATTTGAAATGCGGCATTGAGCAAAATTGTAGAAGTTAATAAGCGATGAAGGAGGTAGCCAGCCTATACCAGAGTCGGATCAAGAAATCCTTGAAATCAATCTTGGAAGAGTTTTAGTAGTCCCACGTCTTTATATAGCAAACTGTTATGGAGCTGACTGCCCACAAGTTCTAATTCACTTGGGTTCTCTAAGCCCATTAAACCGAAACCTAGACTATAATGCCACCGATAGAAGTGGTCTACTAAAAGTGCCACAGAAACTACAAAGTTTGACTTTTTTAAAAGAAGATTATCAGCCTTGTTTCAATTTCACTTCCACCAAAAGTGGAATTGATTCGGTTTCTGGGAAAAGTAAAACGAACGAATTTTGGAGTTTCAAGCATTTTGCCTAGAGGCTTGCAAATTTCGCATTTTAAAATTTAGCCTATCCACAAAATGAAAAAAAAGTATTATTGTTTGGACAATTTGAGATATTATGGTATCTTCGTCTGTACCCTTAGTTCAGCTGCACCGGTGCGGCATTAACGAATTCTCTAACTCTTCGAAGTGAGCACTCGCCACAAGACCAACCACCAGCCAAGTATTTGCCTAACGAATTTCGTGTGGGAATGTCCGGAAAACGTACCGATCGGTACGACCCTGCATTACCAGTCGTTGGTCGTCGGTGATGGGTGCACACTATTGTTCAAGACTAGCGCTGTGATGCATTACCTGTCGTTAACGACTTGACTGACGCTCAGTGATGGATCAGGTCGTTAGGCTTGGTAGTGCCTTGACACCAGCTGAACAACAGGGTATCACCTAATTAATTTGTTGAACAACTCCGATTTCTTTGAGGCTAGTAAAAACGAAAAGTAAAGCGTGAAAAATTCGTGTTCTGAATTTCACATCACGAAAGCTCCGACCAGTTCGATAGGCATTTATCAATCGATAGTCGTGAATCGTTGGATAAAGGGTTACTTAGACCATTAAGAAATTGATAATTTCGTTTAGAATCGTGTTCATTTCTCTTGTGACTTATTGTTTAAATATGATGGCAACAATGAAGATATAATTTGCTACACTGTATTACACAATGAATTCAGAGTTTAATTTGTTCACTTATACGCATGCATTCCCACAAAAGTGGCTCTAGGCTGGACTTAGATTATAGCTTCAGGCATTGTGCTGTATTTATTATAGTAGAAAACAATTTAAATCGAATTAGCTTATATTCAACAGATTTTATTTGACAACTATTTATCGATTAGCGGCAGTGGAACCACTAGTTCATAAAAGTAAATCCGATGCTATTTCACGTGTAATTCAGAATTGATGCGGAATTTCTTTTGAAAAGTAAGTGGAGTTGCAAAAGGCTGTCTATTTGTTTGCATGGCTTGGCTTCTTTTGTCAGTATCTCGATAAATTTGAAATCTTAGAAAAGTCTACCAAGTGGTTTTAAATACAATCAAGTTTGAAAGTTTGACCTCAAGGGGCGGTGTATTAACCACTTGCCCATTGGAGGCGGCAATTTTGTGTAAGAATGGCAGAGACCCCTTTCATCTTGGGTGAATTTTTCAAAATTGTAGCTTTCTTCTTTTTTAACCAGCAACAAACTTTGAATCTGTATAAATTTGTCCATTAAACACGATCTCAGGCTGATCTGTCATGAAACCGCCATGTCACACTACCACCGCTTTAGACAGTGTCCACCACCTAGGTTCAGGTCCAACGACCGTACTCTGGATAAGCGAAGCAAAAATAAGTGTGTCGAATTTCTAATCTATTGATTTATATCAGGAATAGTCATGGTCTGTGCGCACGACGCTCATATATTGTTGATATGCTCTTAGCCGTAGGCGCAAGCACTCACAGGCACTGCCAAAGAAATTTACAAAAACCACTTCCACTGGCAAAGCTGAAGCAATAACAAATTTGTATGTGGTGGTCGATTCGGTTGTTGGCGACGAATTATATCGATTGAAAAACCCGCAGCAGTCTTTTGAAAAATTAGTTATTCAGGCTTGTTCTCAATTCCACTTCCACTGCAACTTTTCGGAAACGGAATCGATGATATTTCTCGCAAAACAAAAACAGAAGCGTTTTTCGTTTTATAAAAAGTTATGCTTGTTGTCCGGAGAAATGAAGAGTAATTGGCAAAGTACGTACTCGTACAGTTGCCAAATGTATATTAAGTTCAATTTATTAATGTATTTTGAATGGCATTTAAGCCTTAAACTGAATTATACGTTTTTTTGTTAAATGTCTCGAGAAATTTACAATGCCAGCTAAAACGAAACGTAAAAACTAAGTCAACTTCTTTCTTTCGCTTGATTCTCCCGTTTACCAAAAGTATAACGTAAGCAATTTCATTCGGAATTGAGAATAGCAAACCCAAACCGAATCGGAATTGCGTTCGGCTTACTTTTCAAAACGTAGCGGAATTAAGATTTTCTTTATATGTCTACTCTGTCGTAAGTTGGATCTGTGTACCTCTGATTAATAATAAGGAATGCCTCGAACCAAAACAAATCCTTAACGGAAATGCTGATTGTTTGATATTCAAGCATATATGAGGATCTGTGTTCTTACACTCCAAATAAATAGTTCGAAATGTGGAATAGTCATTACAATTTTAGTTGTTAAATGTCTAGTCATGTCAAGTTAGAATTTTTCGATGCATGAATGTGGAAGGGGACTGTCTGCCTGGCTTAAGTTCAAATTTGTGTCATCGGGAAAGGCCGCAATATTGCAAAACGCAAATTGGTCCATATCTCTGAAACTATTGCTTTTCGACAAAAATTTTCAAAGACAAAGTTATTGATAATTACTGAAACTTTCGTTTTTGTTTTTTCACAAATTTTCTGTGCGGGCAATGGTTTTCAAGTTACGTACAATCAAAAATACATTTTTCACCTTATTCCAATTTTTCTTGTTTCCGGTGTAACCTACGCACAATTGTCTCATAAAATCAATAAAAGAGCATAACATTTTCAACAACTTTCACATATAACATTTAGCTGTGCGTTACAAAACTATAGCTTCACAAACTTTGAATCGACCGGTTTTTTTGCCTGTAACAGTTCGACAAAATAAAACTTTTTTGAAAAACCCGGGATGTGACCCTTAAATTCTGATAGAAGGGACTTTTGCGAGCATCACCTCATACCCAGTTTTTTAACTGATCCAAAGGTTTGCGTTCTATGGGTACTGTTGTACAAGCAACACACATTGACAGCAACTTTAACTCAATTGTTTAGACCCTTTTCTGATCTAGGCGACTGAATTTTACCCGTTTTTTTTAAATCGGAAAAATATTTTGTAATTCGGTTTTTTTGTATTTGGTTTAAAAATAATACAAAATTAAACATTTCTAAATGCGAGGGCTGTTCAAAAAGTTCTCGGCCTCCAAAGTCACCAAAATCGTAAAGCAAATCGGTAGGAGGGAAGTTGTTTGAAATCAATGCATTTATGGCCCGAAGCAGAATCAGAAAAAAATTGAATTTGTAAGAATGGGGGCGATATGAAAATGTGAAATCCATTTTTGACAATTTTCTTTGCAGTCCAACGAAGTTTTCGTCTTTTTGTTTATTTGTATAAATAAAGTTGACAATGATCTGTCAACATTACAATTAAAAGGGATACAAAATATTGATCTACTTCCCCGTCCAGGTTAGGGGAGTTTTTTATTGATATGTCTCGGCTCACATCAAGTGGACGAAGAAGACAGATTCAAGGGCGTGGAGAGGACAAAAACAATAAAATATTACACGAATTATTATACAATGAACAATCAGTTGACAACAAATGATGCAAATTATTATAATTTTAACATATTACACGAAAAGGATCATGTAGGGCAAAATTAGTTCTACAGGTGTGTATTATTACGCCATGACATGTTCTTCGGTTCTTCATAGTTGGCAGGTTTATTAATTGTAGCCGGTCAACATCAGATGGTAGTAGGCGATGAGGATCCCAGTTTAAGCCGCGCAATGCAAATAAAAGAAATTGTTTCTGAACACTTTCTATAAGGTCCTGATATTTATCGTACTGAGGAGACCAAACGCAAGAGCAATATTCAAGAATTGGGCGAACAAGAGAAGTAAATAATAGTTTGGTGATGTAAGAATCATCGAATTCATTTGACCAGCGTTTAATAAAAGCCAATACACCCTTAGATTTGCTTACGGTAATGCCGATATGGTCATTAAAGCACAATTTGTGGTCGAAAAGAACACCCAGATCTGTTACAGTTTGAATGCGTTCAAGGTTGTTATGCCCAATAGAGTAAGTGAAACAGTGAGGATTATTCCGGTGAAATGTCATGCACTTGCACTTCGAATGGTTTAAGGGGTTATATACAGTTGTACCGCGCAAAAAAAATGAAATTTTATCGATTTTTTTTTGACACCATAAAAAATATTTATTAAAAATGTTTTGCCGACGTTGTTTAGTACATGTTTCTGGGTACTTATTAAAATTTGTTCATAAAAAAATATTGAATAATAAAAATGTTATGGCCGAATTCCAAGATCGTCTTTTTTCGATGGTGACTTGCGGTGGACATCATATCCCGAGAACGGTTCATCTGAAATCAAAAATTCAAAAAAAATTCGTTAGTATATTGTATTGCCTAGTCCCTGGACGATGGATTTGTAAAAATTTTGATTAAAAAAAAAATGGCGACGGTTTTAACAAAAAATGTACTTTTTCAAGGTATAAGATTTTCGATTTTTATGCTCTAAAAAAGGAAGTTTTCAAAAAAATTGAAAATCCTTCGTCCAAGGACTAGCTATTATTATAATAAATAAGTGGTCAAAATTTGGTGTTGATCGGATTAATAGTTTTTTAGTAATCGTGTCCACCGCAAAGGTAATTTCGAAAAAACAAGATTCTGAGATAATCGCGTTTAAAGTTTCAAGTTTGTTTCTTTCATATTTCTAATAAATATATTTCAACTTACATCGAGTCGTCAATTCCGGGGCCATATAGTAACCCTTCTGCATCATTTGCAGCTTCCAAAATATCGATTTGTTGCTGTCGACGAGCCATCCTTCCTTCTTTAGTGGCTGCTTGTGCGCGCTGTTCAGCAATGGTAATACGGGATTCGTCCTGCTTGGTGACATAAGCGTGGGAATTTCGACCGCATTGAACTCCAAGTGCTTCCAAGATTTTCAGAAGAGTGATGTTTCCTTCGTTGAACATGCAAGCAGATGCATATGCTGCAATTTGAACCGGCACTGAGCCGCCTGGAAGATGTTTTGGCGAAATTTTCCAAATCAATTGATTATAACTTTCGTTATTATTTTGTGTAAATCCGCCAACGCATCTTTCAAGGAGTTCTTCCTTCGTCAGGTCTTCATAAATAGGTGCAAATTTAATATCGCCGTTACACGATTTACATTTTACGAAATCCGAAAGTATCGTAAAAACTTGTATAAAATTTAGAATGCGATATTCGATGCCATTAGCTTCTGGCACGGTCACTTTGTCAACACTTATTTTTTGTCGAGACGCACTGAAACTCCTCTCGTCAATTTCTACGTTTTTCGGGTTGAACGATTGTTTTCTTCGCTTCGGTCTGTCTTTGCGGTATCCTGTAGATTCTCTTTTCGTTCTCGTTATTTTATCACGTGAATTCGGCATATTTATAATGCACAAAGGTTGATTTTTCTACGAGCGAATTTTACAATACAATAGAGCGGCGAAAGTCGACGAACCGCTTCTCCCGAGCCGACAGCTGCACGGCTTAACAGCCGATGTGCAGGTAGTGCGCTATAAATAGCTACAACTTCGGTTCTAATGCTCCGATCGTTATGAATTTTTGTGAGAGTATTCTCAACAGTATATACTTAAAGAATATGCAATAAAAAAAAAATCGATTTTTTCATCTATCACAACTGTATATAACCCCTTAAATGCAGCAGATTGATTTGGCACCAAGATTGTAGGCTTACAAGATCATTCTGTAACAAGTTATAAGAATCTATACTATCAAAAGATAGAAATATTTTTACATCATCTGCGTACATTAAAACATGCGATTCGGTGATTACCTGGGGAAGGTCATTGATAAACAGGCCAAAGAGCAATGGGCCAAGATGACTCCCCTGAGGAACACAAGGAGAAAAATTTATCAATTTGGATGAACTGGAATCAAATAGGACTCGCTGAGTCCGATTTGACAAATATCCATTTGAGGAGTAGGTCAGGGAACCCTATTAATGAAAGTTTATTCAAAAGCAGAAGGTGATTAACGGAATCGAAAGCTTTGCTGAAGTCAGTAAAAACCACATCAGCTTGCTGTTTTTCCAAAAAACCGCGACGGATGTAAGAGCTAATCTCAAGAAGATTGGTTGTTGTAGAACGACGCTTCATAAAACCGTTTTGCGTCGGAGAAAATATGGAGCTGCAAAAGTATTGCACCTGGGTGGTGCTTATTTTTTCAAATAGCTTGGGGATCGCACATAGTTTGGCAATACCACGATAGTTCTCAATATTGGATTTGCTACCCTTTTTGTGGGGAGTTATAACGTAAGATTCCTTCCATATAGTGGACAGAAACGATTTATTAAGAGACATTTGAAATAAATTCGTCAAAGGCATACATAAAGCCCCTGCGAAAAACTTTAAGACACAACCAGGAATATAATCCGGCCCAGACGAAAAAGAAGGTTTAATGAGCTAGTTATAACACGGGCGCAAAAGATTAAAAACACATTAAAGAATAAAGAAGACAGCATCCAGGGAATACATAAATGAGATCACAGATTTGAGATTTCTCATATATATGAGGATGGGAATATTGAAGATTTTCTTTTAGAGTTAATGAATGTGTAGAAAAGTTTTGGGTTTTCGCGAAAATCATTCTTGCAGAGAGATAGATAATTATTGTAGCACTCAGTGTTGAGGACAAAAAATTTTTATTTAGCTACTGCATATTTTGAGAAATCCACTTGAGAACCAGTTTTTTTTAATTTTTTTACAAAGCTTGGATTTCTTGTTTTTAAGGTACGACAGTCTGCGTGTAAACCAAGGCGATCTTCTGCTTGCATTCGATTCAGAAATGTTTGGAACAGAAATATCAAGTGCATCATTCAGCTTTTCATAAAACATTTCAAAAGCGGTTTCTGGCGTATTAACAGAATTGAGGAATGACCAATCAGTTTGAGAAAGTGTGCAGTTAAGCTGGGCAAAGTTGGCTTTACGAAAACAGCGAATTAATTTAGGCTCAGTTGGAGGACCTAATACAGTTGGAACCAAAACATCAAGGAGTAACTCAAGAGTGGGATGATGAATATCCTCAGGTATAGAAAGTGAGTCAATTTTGTTAACTATTGGATTAGAGAAATCTGAAACAAATATAAGATCCAGAAGTCGACCATTGCGGTTACAAATGGCGTTTACTTGACCCAAGGAGAGTTCAATTACACCGTCCACAAAGTCGTGTTGACTAGTGGGTGTTAAAAAATTCGGTCTCTCGAAAGGCATTCAGGAAATTAATGGAAGGTTAAAGTCCCATAGAACCCGAACCTATGGTTCAGTTAAAAAGTGGGTATGAGGTGATGCTCACAAAAGTCCCTTCTATCAGTTTGGCGTACGAATTTGAAGGCTTGTTTTGTAACGCTTTGTCGCACAGCTAAATTTTATATGTGAAAGTTATTGCAAATTGTATGCTCTTTTATTAATATTAACAGACAATTGTGAGCAGGTCTCACCGGAAACAAGAAAAATGGGAAAGAAGTGAAAAATGCATTTTTGATCGTACATTACTTAAAAACTTTTGCCCGCACAGAAAAATCGAAAGGTAATGTCAATATCTTTAACTTAGAATATTTTTGTCTAAAAGCAATAGTTTCAGAATTTTTGACCAATTCGCGTTTTGCAATATAGCGACCGTTCCCAAAGCCACAAATTGACACAAATTTGAACTTAAGCCTTGCAGACAGTCCCCTAACATATATCAAAAATGTGGATGGTCTATGTTTCATGCATGACTGGACTAGTCAATCTATTAAAGTTTTATGATTAATTTTGATTCGTTATATTCAGGGCTGCAAACCTAACCATTTTTTTTCGGAGTTGCAGTACGCGCAATGGTTAAGATTCAGAAAATTGAGGGGAAACTACGTGTTATGGGCGAATATTTTGGTCCGAACCTTGGTTCAGCCCATGTTTTACACAATATTATTTAATAAACAAGTAAGAAAGTCGGTCAAGCCAGATATAATCTGTACCTACAATGGTGTGTGCTCAGTGTTAATTTAGATGCTGCTGTAGCAGCTGAAAGTAGCGCTGTTACTGCGCTGCAGCAGCGAAGTTTCTTTTGCTTATAACTTGACTATCGTTCATCCGATACTGGATTAACCAGTTGTGCCGTTGGCTGAATGCTACATTTCTGGGTGTACAATGTGTACTCCAGCGATGCTCTTTGGCTACGTTTTGTTTTTGTAATTGCACCGAAGATA
Source organism: Lordiphosa collinella (assembly GCA_018904265.1). Taxonomy (NCBI): domain Eukaryota; kingdom Metazoa; phylum Arthropoda; class Insecta; order Diptera; family Drosophilidae; genus Lordiphosa; species Lordiphosa collinella. The sequence goes on from JAEIFV010000728.1 coordinate 11,984, forward strand.
GGAAGTCAATGGTCGTATACATGCAGGGCGCGAGGTATAGAAAACGACACACATGCAAACGATTTTGTGTGTGTGCGTCGCGTAGAACAAAATCCGGTTTTATTCTTTTCTTTGATTGGCGCAAGCAAACTGACCAACAACAATTTTGTGCGATTTTGTTGTTGCCTTACGCAATTTCAATGTGATTTTCTTTGAGAGTATTGGTGAGTGCTCTGCCCTATGCTTTTTTGGACATGCCTAGTGTAATCTGTACATACACATTTGTTAAAAAAAAACGGTAGTTGATCAACGCAAAGAATTTTTGTTTTAAAGTATTTTTTAAGCTTAATAAATATTCCATATGAAAAAGGTTGCTTATACTTTAGGAGTGTTACCCTTTTCGGCATTGGTTTGCAGCGCAATGTTTTGGATCATTTGAACTATCACTAGAATATTACTTATTAAACCAACCCGCGTTGAGCATACCATAGTTTTTAAATGTTCATCGGTAAGCAGGGGAATATTCGCCTTTTGAACGGCTCTTCCTTATTCAATGGGCCCCATTCCTTCCACTTGATTGTTTCGTTATTGGCATTGTTGCGCATTGTTGTTGATGTTGTAGTTGGGTCTCCCACAAAAACATTTCCATAATTGTTTAAATTGCAACGCCCCAAACGGTCTCCGTAGCAATATGTGGACTGTCGTGTGTCGAATCTCAATCTCCATTTCCACTTTTGAGAAATACCTTTTGTTTCTTGCAACCTGCCAGCGTGAGGACAAGCTACAAATTAGTGGTACCTGGACCTGAACCTGGCCACAGCGATGCGTTGCCAGGGCCTTTTGCAAATAAATTCTTACAGGCAAAAGCTGGCTTGAAAATCAAACTCAGACTAAGATGCGCATGTGCGCAGGTGATGCCACAGCCACTGACCGAAGGGGCCTCATCCTCTGCCCCTCTGATCTTGGCTGTTGTGGGTGTGCAGCTGCGCTGTCAACTTTGTTGGCTCTGATCTATACGTAAATAAGAAGGGGAAAAGGGATTTTGCAATTGCGATTGCATTTTCTTTATCGCATCTGCACAAATTACAAAAAAATATTTCACTGCTGTGCACGTTCCAAATGGGGGGGATGGGAGGTAGATAGATTCACTGCAAATCTAATGTTCTTGAGGTGCCGTTGGAGGTCACTTAGACAATCGAACGTGTCCACATTTGTTTTTGGCAACAATACCTCGGCAGCAGAATTTCTATCAAGCTTTTTCGTTGTCACGACATTTTAGGCTGTGGGAGTGCCATTCCCTTTGACTCGCCGCGTAGATGACTCAGGTACTGATAAAAACAAACTTTTGGGCTTATGTAAGTACGGATATTGCTTTGGTATACTTGATAAAAAAAAAGATTTTTTAATACGACCGGTCATCTTCATCAGCTTCTGCCGCCAGCTGTGAAATAAGCCGTGCAAAAGATTTTCAATCATTACCGCTTGGATTTGACGATGAACTGCAGATCCCTTTCTCTTGTGCGAAAATTGAAAACGGACAAGCCCAGAGAGTTGAAAGAAGCTAGAGTTGACCCTTTGAGCTGTTAGGCCAATGATATATTTTTACTTGCTGAATTGCTACACCCCCTTTAGACACGTCTACATTTGCCATCTAGCCTTCTAGTTGAAGCAGTCGAGCAGAGTTTATTGCGACTATTCGATATTCAATCAACCCGAAATTTGTTTTCTTATCGAAAATTACCTAAAATTCAGAGGTCAAACATATTCCACTACTCTGGTAAAGTTTTAAAAAATAAACTGTTATTTTGTGGCACTTAAAATATCCCACACATCAGAGTGAATGAGAGAAAAAAAATACTTCTTTTGCTTATAACTTGACTATCGTTCATCCTATCTACTCCAATCTTTTGAAGGATTCATAAATAAGGTTGATTACTAAATATCTCTAAAATGTTCGAACCATCTTTTGGTGAAGACCGGATGAACGATAGTCGAGTTATAAGAAGAACAAAAAATTTTGAGGGCCACAATTTGTCACAAACTTTGATAGGCACAGAGTAAATTATAGTCGAGCTTGACTGACTTTCTGGTTTTTAAGTATGCTTATTCATTTATAGTTGTTTACTTTGATTAGTAATGAGTTTGGCTGGCTTTAGGTCAAGAAGTTGCGTTTGTTTACATCTGTAAACAACTTATGCATTGACACACCAAAAAGAGCGTGGATACCTTTACAGCTGTTTCATAAATGTTCATAGATGTAAATGACTCCTGATTGTTGAGTCTATACCATGCAATCAGAACTTTAAACAGTTGGGAACTGCAAAGCGCAGTAAAAGCTAAATTGGACTCACAATACAGAAAGCCAACCTTAATGGGTGCCAATGCAAAGCTTGAGGCTAAAGTTTTAAAGTGAGAAACTTAAAGCGGTCTAGCGAGCTTGGAACTGCCCGTTAAATTTAAATGCCAAACATTCAAATAGCATATGTGTTGTTACATGAAACTTTTGTTAGTTTCGTTTACAAAACAAGAGAGGGTGCCTTCTCTCATATAGGGTTTTATAATTTATTTGGCGACCCTTCTAATGAAAGGTCAAATATTCAGGGCAAGAAGTTGCTTTTGCTTACAACTGTAAACAACTTTTTATCGGAGCTACATCTAAAAATTTACTAATCTTAACGAAACTCGGTCAGAATATTAGGACTCACAAAAGACTAGCGTGTGCCATGTTCCAATCGGACTAGTTTTGGGAGTACCCCATATGGAACTTTTCTGTGGAAATATGTACGAAAGCCCCCACCTCTTCCTTGGTTTGATCATCGATCACCAATAGCAAAATAGCCAGAAATGAAATTAGAGCATCGAAAAACCTATGAATTGATTCCTAATTCTATATCCGTCCGTAAGTCAGCCCCTCCCAGAAATTAAATTAAAGCACCCAAAAACCCATGAAACGATTCCTAATTTGATATTTTGATTAATTGTACACCCCACCCCCTCCATAAGTCAGTTTTCCATTCTGTACCAGAGTGCAATGTTTGGATAAACATAAGTGATGAGTTCATCTTTCGTTTAAGTAAATTGGCAAAAGGCAGGTTGTATCGATATCAGAATTTTCCCATTTTCTATTCACAGCAGTTCTTCCGCCTGAGGCGCAGTAGGCGGTCATTCCATTTCACAGTTCAGTATATAATATTTGTAATTTGTTTTAAGGGTAGTTTCTACCCCTACACTGTGCGACAGAAATCTAATTTTTTGGCCAAAACTCTGGCATTTCTACACCAGACTAGCTAGGAAGCTGAAATTTTTTTACGAAATGTTCTTAAAAGATTGAACTTAACGCACTTTAAAAAAAAATTAAAAAATTTAATAACATATCCAAATCAAAGTTGGAAAATTTTTCAACATATTGATTTAGTCATTAAGAAACAAACTTGCAATTAGATTTATGCTAAATTTTGCAGAGAGGTACAAATAAGTAATCGTTGTTTTTTTGGAAAATGTGTCATGATGTGATTAGTCGTTTATGAGTTATTAGCCCAAATTGGTACAAACTATCATTGCCGACGCCGTTAAGAATTTTAGTAGTTTTTTTACCGCTATTTACATTTATTTAACCTGTTCTTTCATTCTTTAAAACAAAAATTTTGTTAAATAAAAAAATTTTTTGTTATGTATCTTAACCCGTAATTCCGCGCTTCTAAAAATATGCTACACATTTTAATCCATGGAAATGAAAATAGCTTAGCTCTCACGGTTTAGCTTCATTGGCAAAATTCCGATGTTTTAAAAAAGAAAAGCAAATTTTCGGCTGATTTCGGCCTGAAACTTGAAACTGGCTCAATGTCAAATGGGAATACATTTTTAAAAGCGATTTAAAGAAATTCAAAATAAAACTGCGCAAAAGCGCATATTCAAAGAAAATAATTAGTCTCGTTGCGAGTGAATTCCCAGTGGCACTCGTGGGCACTCATAAGTCAAAGTTTGCCGAATGTAAAAACCCAACAAAATTTTTTTCTTTAGCTTAAAAGTTCTTTTAGGATCTTGAAAAAAACTGTAAAAATTTCGAGCAGATCCGACAAGTACCTATGGTACAATAACAAAAAATCTATTTTTGGTCGACCTTTTGAATGCAAAATTTTTTTCATCGAACGTCGTATTTCTGAATACTTCATGTTATTGTAAATGAAAAAACTTTAAAAAATATATAATGTGCTCGTAAAATTCCCAAAAAATAAATCTTATTTTGGGAGTATAGGAGAATTCTTTTTACCACGCTTTGACGCAATTTATTCCTAATTTCTCGGGAATCACTTAATTGGATACAATTTTTCTATCATAGCTAACCCCCAAATGAATAACAATTTGAAAAAAATTATAAGTTAATTTTAGTATGTCGAAAACAAAAACCAAACTTTAAACGAGATTATCTCAAAACCAATTTTTTTTGAACTGGTTCCGGACCTGCCTCGGGGATCCGGGTAGGGTCAAAAATAGCGAAACTGCACATTAGACTTCGACAAAACTTAGTTGAATCATGAAAAAGCATAACAAACTAATTTGTACGTAATTTCAAGTCGATTCCATTTAAAACAAAAAAGTTTTTCTCACTTGAACTTCTTTTTCGACCGAACATTTGTACTGCAGCTATATGCTTTAGTCATCCGATTTTCACAAAACTTTGTCGAATTGTGTAAAAGTATATAAAATAAGTATATGCCAATGAAAAAGACGAACTCCATTGAAAACAAAAAAGTTTTTCTCACAAGAACTAGTTTTTTTACCGATCGTTCCTATGACAGCTATATGCTATAGTCATCCGATTTTGACAAAACTTTAAAGAAGAAAAATATGCCATTACGGCGACTTGAACGCACGACCACTGCGCTCGAAAATAATAGCCTTCCTAAGCTAACTAAGCTACATGGCCTACTGCTTGACGGTTCCCAAAATGATTACTAAGCAGTGCTCAATGATTCAGACTGAATTCTTTAATTATTCTTAGGCAGCTATTAGTCGCGAGGTGGCCGTGGTCGAGTGCATACGTCCGTTCGTTCAGTCGCCGATGTCCCGAGTTCTAGTCCCAGACAAGGTAAAGTGAAACAATATTTTTTAATAATTAAATATAATCGAGCCAGCCATATGGCCGCAGTATTTCTCCTACCCCCTTCCTACACCACTCGACATTACTCCTAGAGTAAATTACACAAACAAAAACTAACACATACCTTTAAAAAAAGTGTGTTTAAATTTTGTAGTTTTTTGTGGACTTACGAGAACGGTGCCCATCCGTTCTTGAAGCAAGAACGGAGCGTTCTTAAAATTTGAAAACCGGTCTCAAAAAAAGCGTTCTATTATTAAGATCGTCGTTCTCAGAACAAGAAAAAACGGGATTACCCTACTATTGAGAACGAAAAGACACGTTTTCGGTATATTTAGAACGGATTATTTCTCTGGGTGTATGCTATCTCCTCCGTCAGTTTAAAAGGTATCTTAATGAAACTTTGAACGAATTCTTTTAGTACAAATACGATGCAGCAGTACGAATGATTCGCCGAAAAAGAAGTTCCAGTTAGAAAAGCTTTTTTCTTTTGAATAGATCCGCCTTTTGCTTATAACTTGACTACCATTCGATCGTTTAGTGCAGCGATGTCCAAAATTTGAAAAGGCAGCCACGCGTGGTTGGCAAGCCAAATTCTGCCGGCGTCGCAGTGTCACATATATAGAGAGAGTGAGAATATGTCGACGCAGATTTGCGAAAGTATCGTATGTCGAAAAATCAAATTTTACAGGAGAAGGTTTTTTTAATTTATTCAGCATAAAAGATGTAAATCGTCACAAATTTTGTTCAGTTTGAATGGTTTTAGCTGCACTATCGATTGTCAACTTAAATATTGCCAAAAATGGCGCCATTTCCTGAAAAAATAAGGATGTTTGCACATACGATACTTCTGCGCGCTCTTTTATGTTGGGGTCGGCCGCAAAATGTGAGACATACGATAATAAAATAAAAAAATTATTTTTTATTTATGAAACAAGTTGCGATCATTTTTTATTATATTATTACGGGATTATTAACAACTTAAACTAAAGATACATCCTCCTCATCTGTTTCCATTTAACAATATTTTATTATCTCGGAATGCTTAAGATTTTTATATTCATTTTGATATTTTGGCGGTATGCTATTTTGCATACATAAGGTACTTAAATCTAGAAATTTTTTTGTTGAAATTTTTAACTTACTAATATATAAAGATTTTATTTCTTGGTTTAAGTTAAATAAATTAAAACAATATGTTTTTTGAATTTTCAAAATATTCATAACTTAAATCTATTGAAATTGGTCCTTTTCTAAATTTAGCGACACGCACTTTACTTAAATTTAATGTTTTCTTCTTAAATAAGGTGTTGGCAAAAAATGTTCCAGATTTTAAAGTCTGTATAATTTAATTCAATACACTCGTAGCCTGCTGGATTATTTCTTGAATTTCTATATTTATATATATTTATTTATTTATATTCGCTGGGTGCCCAAACGTTACGGTTTCGAATAAATGATTCAATTGTGCTGTGTACTGAATCTACCGGCATCATAGTTTCTTCAGGCAATAAATAGGATATTTTTATCGTATTCAGAAAAATTGAGAAATTTAAAAAGGAAGATATCATTGCTAGCACCGCCTTGTTCTTATTTGGCCCAGCGCAAACAATCACAATAAAGGGTTAAATCGGTTATTGTTTTCCTATTATCTAGAATATTGAGGTATTTAAATAGAGCTGAGCATATTTCGTTACTGCCCCTCTTTCCATCCCCCCACAAAAAACTATATCCATTTCGCGTCCCACTTTCATATAAACTGAGGTTGTAGTACGCGTACTTACGCGTATTTTTTTAAAAAGGCGTATGCAACACCTTTTGCATAACAAAACTAGCACAAAGAAATGCTTGCCCCATTTTACTATCTGTTTGTTCTTTAAGAAATGTTGAAGTACTTAGGTTTAAATTACTTATATGAGTACTGTATTCTTCTGAATTTTTTAACTTTATCTTTCTCTTCTTCGTTAATGTATTTAAAATTTTCACAAATTGAACATTGGTCCTTTTTTGGCAAATGAAACCCTATAGAAAATTCCGTATTGAAAATGTTTCTAAATATTTGCAAGGATACTGTAAAGTCTTTTAGGTTTTGATTTTCTAAATATGTGAGGTACATTTTATATACATTTGATTTGTTTTTAAATTCCCTTGGTAAATAGACTCTTGTATTATTTTTACGACAATAGTGCGAGGGAACTGCTGTTAACTTTTAATGTAGTCTCTAACTATTTCTATTTTAGATTCATCCGTTTTATTATGTGATGGTTTTCTTTGTGTTTGAGAACTATTTGTTTTTTTTTAAGTGCATGTCTCAGAACCACTTGAGAAAGGTTTAAGGTTTCAAAAAAACTTCTGTCAAACTTTACATAGGTGTTCATTACACAGTAGGGAATATTTAAAAGTCCAATTGCGCCTTGACATACCCTTTGCTTTCTGACCAGCTCGCCTTTTTATGATTGTTTTGCGTTTTATATTTGAGTGAAGCCAAGCTAACTGTTTTGCCTTTGACATACCCCAGTAGTGCTTATTAATATTTTGCCTGGAAAATTCACTAGATTGCAATCTTTCCCACATTTTGTATTAATGCATGGATTGGGAAGGACTCCATTGCCATTTCTCTTCTTCGGAACATCTTTTTTCGCTGGCTTTTTCTTAAGTCCACGTTTTCCCACACAGCATTCTTCATCATCGTCGTCGCTATCACTATAGGGCACGAGAGATTTCGAGATCTATAATTTATAAAAAAAAAATGTTTGTTGTTTTAACATAATTATATAGACTTAATTTACACATTTATACTGTAAAAAATAATTTACTCACGTTCTATATGTACATTTAACAGCCTGACGAGCCAGCTAATAAAAACAATTATTCACATTCAACAGTACAAATACACTAATTCGGACATCAAAGTAGTAAAAAAGAATTATTACTTACATTTTCTTGGGCAAATTCCATAACAAATTACTTCATCTCAAATCACAACTTGACACTTTAGATTCCAAATAAGCACTAATTCAAGCTTTCACAGCCTATCTTATCACCAGCTTGGTCAATGAATATCAAAGCAGAGACCAAGGCTTCAAGATTTTCGATTCACATGAAAAAGAATTTTGTGTGACAAACGATAATTTCGCGGATGCAGAAAAATGCTCAGTTACATACGATAAAATTGGAACTTAATTTCCATAGGAACTTTTGCGTTTTCAGCTATAATATTTTGCAGGATGGTGAGTCGTACCTCTTAGAACAATTTTGCATTAAAAACATATTTTCGTAAGAGGCTTTTTTAATTTTCGCAAATCTGCGTCGATGTGTATTCTATAAATAGAACGCTCGGCAGCATTTGCTCTTACGACTCATGTGTTCGGCTGTTCGGCTGTTCGGCCGGTCATTTGCTATGCTGCATTCAATGAGGAAAGACCATAAAGCGCATGATTTTTACACTACACCGAAAAAAATGTTTGATATCAATTGGGAAAATGAATTATTTTTCATTGAGAATATGGATGGTAACGCTCAATGTTTATTGTGCCATTACGTTGCATGTCGCTTTACCTTTGATGTTATTAAAAGGCACTACCAACTTTGCCACGGGGGTTATAATGAAATAAAGGGGAGGGAGAGAGATTTAAAAATTTAATTTGTTTTATGTTTAAATCGCACGCATTTTATTTTTTCAGTGTAAAGCAGTAAAACGTCACCTTGCCTTCGTGATTCGCTGCTTCGCACACGAGCGCAACGCTTTCATTGTGTGAGTTTGGACACCACTGATTTAGTGGGTCAGAAGGAATGAACCTGTGGGAGATATGACGTTTTGGAAATTGCGGTGGCGGGAGTGGGCGTGGCAAAAAGTTAAAAATAAACTTGATCTGTCTGTAGTTAAAAAAAAGATATGTCCCATACATGTCAAACCTCTATCTCATACGGACGGGCAGACGGACATATCGACTCCGCTGTTGATGCTGATCAAGAAGATATACTTTATGAGGTCAGAGACTCTTTTGTGACCCTAGAAGGATCACAAAATTAACATACTCTGTTTACCTTTGGTACAGTGTATTAGAAACGTATTTAATAATAATTTGAAATGCGACCAGGAAGATTTTGCAAGTGCAACACTAAACTTTAGACTGTCCTCTGGCTACATTGAAGTAGAGAAATTTCCAGTCCAGCCCCCATCTGAGCATAAGCATATTCTTGAGACACCGAAACTGTTATCTTATCTCTTAAGATTAATCGTTGGGTTTGCCAAAACACAACTCTGCTCTACAAAACTTTAAAAGCTTACACACACATTCTCACCATTGACACAAGTTCCCAGGGCACTCATTAAATATATACCACTCTATATATATCTACAACTTCTATAGTAGACACTAACAACTAATTAACACTTCCAGCTACTTCCACGCCCACCGGCTAACCGTTTGCCGACTGAATTAATGAACGAATTTAAAAGTTTGCGTGACGGCGACGTCATCGCCACCGAATCGGAGGCATGCTGGAAGCCAGCGCAAGGAGCAAATGTCGTGCCAAGCAAATACCTCAACAAAATCACAGGGAGCACGGGAACAGGTTTGTAGCGGGGTACGCGAAAAACAAGCGAAAAAATTGGCATAAATGTTTATGATACAGTAAACGGATGATGCTGCTGCAGCTGACGACGACGACGGCTTAGACGACACACGCTGCGGTTGATGATGAAAAACCTGGGGTCTAACCTGGCCTGTCAGCCAAGTGGAACGTTATACATTATTTGCTGCATTGCATTGTCTGTTAATGCAAAAGCAAAAACCTCCAACCGAAAGAAAGTGAATTGCATCTGATCAAAATCAAGCGAAACGGATGTGAAAACAAATACTCGTACATTTGGTTAGTTTGAGAGAAATTGTATAAAATATGAATATAACCAAAACAATTGGTAGGAGGGGCGTGTTGGGGGAGGATCACTCTGACAGCTGTAAAGTGTCTGTCGTATGTCTCAATGCCTGACAGTGATGTATTCGTATTCCCATAAGTATTGTAAGTATGTCGTTCGACAGACGACAATTTGCAAATAAACAATGTGGGGAATGGACAAATGGACGGACATATGCGTATGCCAAGTTTGTCTATCGTTGTGGAAGATCTTAACCATCGCCGACTTGGTTGGCATTGTCTGTAAGCAATAGAGGTGAAAGCAAACAACACAAGACAAAAGTGGTAGTAAGTACATATATACTCGTACTTACTAAAAGATCATGGTTTCATATTAACCCCAATGTCTAAAATATCTTACCATATTTGCGCTTACTTGTTGCTAAAGCCTGGTAAAGACAGGGGGCTTAAAGGGGCTTAAAAATAGAAGCGATACTGCTCATAACAAAAAGACCTCTGGATATCGTTAAAATCATGTTAAGGCCCAATTCTGGTCTAGACGACTGAATTTTACCAGTTCCTTTTTTGTTTTTAAATTGGTGTTCGGGCCAAAGCCGCGTTTATTCTGCATCCATTTAGCCCTTCATCTTCAAAATAGGGCCGGTTGAACTAGAGAAAAGGTTTTAGCCATTATAAAAAACTTAGTTTCGAGAAAAACGAGTTTAAAGTTTGGAGTTGCTAAGAAATTTGGGTAACCTTGGGTCACTCAAATGGCTATATCTCCAAAAGTATTCCGAATTTTGACAGATTCTTTTGGGGTAAAAATTCGAAAAAAAAAATTTTTTAGACCAGAAGAGTGCCTTAAAGATAAAAAAAAAAAAAACTAAAGATATCAGACTAACGCTTACTTACGAAAATATTAAAACCATGAATTTTTTTACAATATTTAAAATTTTAAAAAGCGCGAAAAATCGATTAAAGATTATAGACATTGTGGTTAAACGGTCACTTGAAAGCTAAGCTGCCCGAATTTCCTTAAAGGAATATACGCAGATGAGATAAAAATTTAGTTTTCCACAATGCTTCATTTAGATAAGACTGCTGCTCCAAAGCATATTAGATTTCAAAACTGCTTAAATGTGGTTCTATTCAAGTGAAGTATTGTGCGGAACTAAATTTTTATCTTACCTGAGTATAGGACTTTACGTACAAAACACAGGCCTAACGACCTGATGCATCACTAAGCTTCAGTCTCGTTGTTAACGACAGGTAATGTATCACAGCGCTAGACTAGTACGAACACACTATAGTGTGCACCTATCACCACACTAACGACTGGTAAAGCAGGGTCGTACCGATCGGTACGTTTTCTGGACATTCCCAAACAAAATTCGCAAATACTCGGCTGGTGATTGGTCTGGTGGCGAGCGCTCACTACGAAGAGTTACAGAATTCGTTAATTCCGCACCGGTGCAGCTGAACTACAGGGATATTCTGTACCAACGAATGTGTTTGCTTATAATAAACTACTGCGCTGCAGCAGCGAACACTCTTTTGCTCATAACCTGACTGTGTATCTTTCATTCAAACTTTACCAACCCTGTGGCTGATCAATAAATAATCCTGTTTACTAAATATCTCTAACCATCTCTAAGATCTGTTTGTTCATACAGACAGACGGACGGACGCACAGACATGGCTCTATCGAATCGGTTGTTGATGCTGATCAGTAGGCAGCGGATTTTGCATATTTTGAACCGCTTGTCCGATTTAAGTTCTGACTGCACACGTCTTATTTTTATTGAAAATTGATTTCACATCGCTAAAAACATTTTTTCATATGGGCATATAAAAATATGCAAATAATCAGCAAATAATTAAAAGTGTTGTGGGGGATCTTTGTTATGGGGGCAGGCTGATTGGTATAGAGAGCCCGTCACCAGCAAAAACTCGAGGAACTTTATAGATTGAAATAATTTATGCGTTTTTTATTTAATTAATAAAAATAGGGGAAAGTTAACTTCGGCTCGGCCGAAGTTTTGTATACCATTGCAGATTCCATTGAAAACAAAAAAGTTTTTCTAACTAAGACTACTCTTTGGACTACTACTTCGAAAAAACTTGGTGAAATCATAGAAAAGCATAACACACAGTTAATTACGAAGTTTGGAGGCGATCCCATTTAAAACAAACAAGTTTTTCACACTATCGGGGGTGTCCTGGAAATCTCTAGAGATTTAGGCTTCGGTTGGTTTGCAAATCTCTAGTGAAATCCGTCGGTGTCCCAGAACTTCGAGAGATTTCGTTCAGTTCGAAAGTCTAGTCCGAAAGTCGAGTTCGAAAGGAGTGTGCATAGGATTATGGTCCTACTACAAAAACAGTGCTGATAAATTGCGTGGGTTGGTGAATTCGCTATTGGTTGGGAAATGTATTGGCTGGTTTGTGTATAGGAAGGTTTGCCAAAATCTCCCAACAAAATACGAGAGCTTTGAAACCAACCGAAAGAGATTTCTAGGACACCGAGAATTGGTTTTGGGTTGGAATTTGGTTGGAAGAGGTTTCTGGGACACCGCCGTATAACTTCTTTTTCGACCGATCATTCATACTGCAGCAATATGCTATAGTCATCCGATATTGATAAAACTTTGTAGAAATGTGTTAAAGTTTCTAAAATAAGAATATGCCAATAAAAAGGATGTTTTTACTAGAAATAAAAAGTTTTCCTCACTCGAACTAGTTTTTCGACCGATCGTTCCTATGGGAGCTATATGCTATAGTCATCTGATTTCCACCAAACTTTGTAGAATTGTGTAAAAGTATATAAAATAAATGTATGCCAATAATAAGGACGTTTTCATTAAAAACAAAACAGGTTTTTCTCACAGAACTTTTCTTCTCTCCTATGGGAGCTAAGTATAGTCATCGATTTCCACCAAACTTTTAAAAGTAATAAATTAAGTGTATGCCAATAATAAGGACGTTTTCATTAAAAACAAAAAAAAGTTTTCCTTACTCGAACTAGTTTTTCGACCGATCGTTCCTATGGCAGCTATATAGTCATCCGATTTCGACCAAACTTCGTGAAATCATAGGAAGGGATAGTAAACTAAGAAATACGTGCTTTGGAGGCATTTTCATCAAAAACAAAAAAGTTTTTCTCTTTAAGACTAGTTTTTCAACCAATCGTTCCTATGGCAGCTATATGCTAAAGTCATCCGATCCGGCCGGTTCCGACAAATGTGAAGCGTATTTGAACCAAAAGAATTCGTGCAAAGTTTGGTGAGGATAGCTTTAAAACTGACGGAGGAGATAGCATAGAAACAGACGGACGGACAGGGCTAAATCAACTCAGCTCGTCGTGCTGATCAAGAATATATATACTTTATGTAATCGGAGATGCTTCCTTCTATGCGTTACAAAAATCCGGACAATTTTATAATACCCTTTGCAAGGGTATAACAGGATCTATCCCAGGATTTCGAACTTCGACACCAAACGACTATACAAAAAACTGCACTAGCGACACACTGTATGGAGAGCAGACATTTACCAAACTTTGAGGAAACAACAATCTTACAACAAGAAAACAACTACAGGAAACGTTTTACTCTTGAAATGCTTCATATAATTGACACACCTACAGACAAGAGACTGAACTACAAAACGGACACTGAAAACGTTGCTCACCTATACAGACACCTCTTAGAGAAGAAATAATACTGAACACGTCAGTCGGTACAGACGTGACATAAATTGTATGTAAAAAGGTTCACGGTTTTCTGTTTGTTATACTTTGTACCAGAGGTACACAGAGTATATTAAGTTTGTGCAAAAGTGTCCGTCTCTCCGTCGGTCTGTCTGTCTGTCCGTCTGTCCGTATGAACAAACAGATCTCAGAGATGGTAAGAGAAAGAGGTTTGACATGTATGGGACACATGCTTCTTATACTTGCAGGCAAATCAAGTTTATTTTCAATTTATGCCACGCCCCTCCCGCCCCCTCAAATTTAAAAAAAACGTCATATCTCCCACAGTTTTATAGATAGCAGGTTCGTTTCTTCTGAACATATTTAGTATTCGGGATTCTTTATCGATCCGCTGAAGGATCGGATGAACGACATTCGAGATATAAGGAAAACAAACAATTATGGGCAGCACTTCACAGGTACAGAGTATGTTATTGTCGGGCTTGACCGACTATCTTTCTTGTTTGTTTAAATGTATAATAATTGGAAAATTTGTTTTTGTAGTGCCCCTGAAGACGGGAGCCGATGCCCGTCCGAAACATATTGGATGAAAACTTAAATTAAATTTGAGTTTTAATCACGACCTCGAGACGGCTATAAACAATATTCTAAAAATTAAAAAGGTCGCCAAGCAACAAACGTAATCAGTATTATTTATCGATCCGCCAAAGGAATGGTAAAGATCGGATGAACGGCTGTCGAGTTATCAGGAAAACAAACAATTATCGGCAGCACTTCACAGGTACAGAGTATGTTAAAGTCGGGCTTAACCGACTTTCTTTCTTGTTTTATTTTCAGGAACAGAACATTTCAAACACACTACAAAAAAATTGGAATTTTGTGTTTGTGTATTCAGATCGTATCTAATGACCAATATCGAAAGTAATAATCTTGTTAAATGTTTAATTCGCTAATCATTCTATTGGCGTTCATAATTATTCGCATTGCTGGAATCATCGCAGTTGACATGGTGAACCTGTGCCAGGGAGTAATTGTAGCCTATTTCTTGTAGATCTTGAATTGCTTTTCTCACAGTATCCTCCTTTGGTTTCAATAGACGTGTGAAAATTATGGCAGTTGGATGGTTTAGGGGGCAACAACATCTCACCACAGCCAAATATTCGTCAAATTTATAACCTACAGCTCGCATCACACCGCCAACTTTCTTTGAAATATCGGGCAAATGCTTAATGATATTTTGCTGCAACTTGTATACCATGCTCGAGCAATTCTCCTTTAAATACGGTGTATACCTTTCAGTTTTGGAGTAGGTGAACCATTGGCCTAAAATCTAGTTAACTCAAATTACAGTATCATTTTTAGAATAAGCATTAAAACACTCAACTATACGAGAGTCCACGTCCGCGGTTCCTATGCTCTTCTTGGAGCACAGAGCAGTATGCGAGTGGCCCATACATGTTAAGAACCACAACAGGAGTACAACTATTTTCTGTAATATCCACATGCTCTTAGACTGGCAGGAGCCGTAAATGTGCCGATTTCAATAATTAAAATCAATTTAACTTTATTTAAGTGAAACTAAGTGGAACTAATCTAAAGTGGATAGTTGGAATTAAAAAGAGAGCACGCTTTTATTGACAATAACTCTTGTAATACTCTATTTTTAATTCAGAGTTTCAAAGAGAACATGGATTTGTCATTTAGCTTTTAAGGCAGCTAAATGACAAATCATTAGTCTTAAAATTGGTTTTAGATCGAACCTTAATATTTTTATGTTTTTACAATTATTAAGTCTGCGAATCTTGCAAACCAAATAGAGAATAATATGTGTGCAGGGCTATCAGACACAATAAAGAGATCGAGAAAATAAAGAGATTTTGTATTAGTAGACTGGCCCATGTCGCGGCACAAATTCAATTAGGCTATTAGCGTATAGATAGTCGGTTTATTCTCGTATCTGCGAAATTTACTGCAAAATATTGTAAAATATATTTTTTTATACACTTGCAAAGGGTATTATAAAATTGTCCGGATGTTTGTAACGCATAGAAGGAGGCATCTCCCACCACAATTAAAGTGGTCTTGATCAGTAGGGTGTCCCAAAAAAATTTTTTTTGTTTACTTTCACGAGTGCACCGGCATTTTCTGAAAGCTTGTAGAGTATTTTTGAGATTTTTTTCAGAGTTTTCCCCTAAAATCGAGTATTCCGTACTGATTTTGAATTTTGAGCATAAACCATAAGTTTTGGCTATGCTTTTGCTCATTTAGGTACCGTACATTACATTTTTTCCTCAAATTTTTTATAAATTTGATAATAAACGCCTTATAACTTTTAAAATTTCTATGAAAACTAAAAAAAAACTAATAATGCAGTTTAAAAGATAGCTAAAAAATGTAATATAAAAAAATCTTCATTTTCTCTTACCGTTCCAGAGTTGTACTTTTTTGAACCTTTGTTCATCGCATGAATCAAATAATAATTATTACAAAAATGTGCATAATTCGTGAACCAAGGCTTCGTTAGTGAAGCCGAAAACGCCGTTTGTTCTATTTTTATGACCCATACTTTGCTCTGTAAGCTTTCAGAAAATGCCGGTGGAAAAAAAATGTTTTTATTTGGAACACCCTATTCAACAGCATGACGATGTGCAGTGTTTAAATTGCATTAGTCGAAGCAGCAATATCGCAAATTGTGTCTTTTTCCAGCTTGAACTTTTTTCAACTGTTCAAAATGAATTGTCGCTTTGGCCTTTGCTTCTGAGAAAAGTCAGAAGTCGCTGTTGAAGCAAGCACACAAACTGATTTCTGACAAAAAGCCAAAAGCGCCAGTAGTTGTCGGTTAACGTTTCCTTTCCGCTTATTCGTCAAATGTACAAAAAAAAAATAAAAATTACAAGTTTTGAACGACTTACCCCTAGAATCAAAGGGAACTGTCTAGTATAAGTCCCTAAGCTCAGCAAATTTAAGAAGAATGTCCTTCGATGGACCGAGAAATATAAAGTTTCTTCATTATGGTTAAGCACAAATGACTTTTACCGTCTAAAAAATGTTTAAAATACTGGGCAGACCACTTAGGTCGTAGAAAAATCGGTCGCGAGATTTTTAAAAACCCAGAGAGTAAGTTGACCTTTACACAAGGGAAATAATGTTTAATAGCCTTCCATTATGTTAATTAACAGAGCGTTAACATCAATGTAAACATATCACCATTATGATAGCAAACACTGCATACGGCTCTGAAATGTATGCAACGATTTTTATATCCTTTATGACTCTGCATTTCGTCAAACAATAAAAATTACAACTTTTGAACGACTTGCCCCACAAAAATTTTTGAAATGTCAACAATTCACTTTTTTTCAAAATAAAATAAAAACCCCAAATTTCAATAACTAATGATGAACAAATTTACATTTATTTTTATACCCGTTACTCGTAGAGAAAAGAGGGTATACTAAAGTCGTGCAAATGTATGTAACAGGCAGAAGGAAGCATCTCCGACCCCATAAAGTATATATATTCTTGATCAGCATCAACTGCCGAGTCGATATAGCCATCTCCGTATGTCTGTATTAACACCTAGATCTGGGAGACTAGAAGAGCAAGAGCCACCAAATTTTGTATGTAGACTCCTATTGTCCCTACGCAGATCAAGCTTATTTCAAATTTTGGCCACGCCCCCTCCCGCCCCCACAGTAAAAAATGTTGAATAGCTCCAACAATTTTAAAGATATCAAGCTCATATGGTGTAGTGTATGTGCCCAATATCTACAATCTCTGAAAGTATCATAAAGATCGGATAATAAATGGCAGAGTTATAAAGGTTATAAAAAACGTTGCATACCTCTTGGCGCTACATGCACTTTTTGCTCACATAATGTTGAAATGGTCAAATTAATGTTAACATTAATCAATTAACAGAGGGAAAGGCTTACTTTAGCTAAAATTCTAAGTTTACAGAACTAAACAAGGAAGAAAGTCGGTCAAGCCCGACTATATAATACTCTGTACCAACGAACATAAATTTTGATGCTGCAGTGGAAGCGGTAAACAGCTCTGCGCTGCTGCAGCATACACTCTTTTGATCATATCTCGAGAACCGTTGATCCGATCTTTATGATTCTTTTGGGAAATCGATAAATAGTTTTGATTAGAATATATGTCCAGGTTCGAACATTCTATCTATTAAGTTGTGGGAGATTTGACGGTTTTTTCAAATTGCGGGAGCGGGAGGGGGCGTGGTCAAAATTGAAAATAAACTTGATCTGCCTGCAGATAGAAGAAGCATATATCCCATACATGTCAAACCTCTATCTCTTACCGTCTCTGAGATCTGTGCGTTCATACGGACGGACAGACGGACATGGCTATATCGACTCGGCTGTTGATGCTGATCAAAAATACATATACTTTATGGGGTCGGAGTTGCTTCCTTCTGGCTGTTACATACTTTTGCACAAACTTATTATACTCTATGTACCTTTGGTACAGAGTATAAAAATATTAACTTTTGGCGAAGCTATGTTCGAAAAACAAAACTATGATCACAACACCCCATCTTCCCCTACATAGTTATATTCTTAATCAGCATCAACAGTCGATTTGATTTAGCATTGTCAGTCTGTCTCTTCGTCTGTCTATATGAATGCACAGATCTAGAGGTTTGACCTGTATGGGACAAAAACTTTTTATAGTACCTGCAGGCACATGAAGTTTATTTTTGTTTTTGGCCACGCCCCCTTAATTTGGAATAAACGTCATGTCTCCGACAGTTTTATAGTAAGAAGGTTCGTACCTTCTGGACATAGCCTCCGTTGAAAATGAAAGTTTTTCTAACTAAAACAACTTTTCGGACCTTACTTTTCTATGGGAGCTATAGTATATAGAGGTCCGATTTACACCAAACTTGGTGGAATCATGGAAAAGCATTACAAATTAAGAAGTACATTTTTTGGAGGCGATTTCATTTAAAACAAAAAAGCTTTTCTTACTAGAACTTCTCTTCGACCGATCATTCATACTGCAGGGTGCATGTAATAGCGCCCGCTGACATAACGCCCGCTGGCGGTATGTCGCTCTTAGAGTGACATAGTGCCCACGGGCTTCTTGTCACTTTTGAAAGAGTCATAACGCCCGCTTTCAGTGCGACATAGCACCCGGGGGCATAGTGTCACTGTGACATAACGCCAGAATTTTCAAAAATACATATTTTGCATTGATCGCGAGGTATGTCTGCAAGAAATATGATTCAAATTACCGTTCATTATGTTTTCTCTCCTCTGCATTTTACGCATAATGATATTCTTATTAGTATGATATTCATGATTGAGAAGTTTGGACGTAAAATGGATTTAGTTCACGAGATTGGATTTGTTGGAGGGTTTAAAAAAAATGCGAAACTGTTGAATCTTCTAAACCTAACAACAATTGTTTGAAATCCAGGATTCAACCCAAAATAGTACGCGGTTTGTTTGCTATATTAAAAAAGGAGTAGGATGGTAACCCCTACTCCAAAAATTCAGAAAAAATACATACAAAGTGTGTGAGCAATTGGGAATGCCCCGCACAAAATTTAAAATTTAAATGCTTAAATACAATGGTAAAAAATTCCAAAAATAATAATTCGCTTTTACTCTGCCCCTATTGCAGACCAATAGCCGAAATAAGTCTTAAACTATTTTAATAAATAAAATATGAGAACATTCGTTAGTAGGTACAAGTTTTTTCATATTTAATTATTATTATTTTCGTTTCGGGCGTAAAGAGCTAAAAAGCCCGCAAAAAGTGACATAGTGCACGCGAGCGGTATGACACTTTCAAAAGTTACATAAAGCCCGCAGGCGTTATGTCGCTCTAAGCGTGACATAGCGCCCGCTGGCTTTATGTAATCTTTGAAAGTGTCAGCGGACGCTATTACAATTCACCCATACTGCAGCTATATGCTATAGTCATACTTTTTTGACAAAACTTTGTAGAATTGTGTAAGAGTACACAAAAAGAAAAATGACAACGTAAGGGACGTTTCCATTGAAAACAAAAAAACGTTTCTCACAAGAACTATTTTTTCTACCGATCGTTCCTATGGCAGCTATATGCTATAGTCAGTCGATTTTAACCAAACATTGTCGAATTGTGTAAAAGTATATAAAATAAGTATATGTCAATAATAAGGACATTTCCATTAAAAACAAAAAAGTTTTTCACACTAGAACTACTTTTTCAACAGATCGTTCCTATGACAATTATATGCTATAGTCATCCGATTTTGAGAAAACTTTGTAGAATTGTACAAATACAAATTTTAAGGACATTTCCATTGAAAATAAATAAGTTTTTATACCCCTTACTCGAAGAGTATTAAGGGTATACTTAAGTCATGCAAATGTATGTAACAGGCACAAGGAAGCATCTCCGACCCCATAAAGTATATATATTCTTGATCAGCAGCCGAGTCGATATAGCCATGTCCGTCTGTCCGTCTGCTGTATGAACTCCTAGATCTCAGAGACTAGATGAGCTAGAGCGACCAAATTTGAAATATAGACTCCTATTGTCTGCCCGCAGATCAAGTTTGTTTCAAATTTTGCTAAAACCATTATTTCCCCTGAGTATCGAAGTCGGGCAGGGTCGACTTTAAATTACGCTCTGGTTTTTTTGGGTAACGGAGGTTGGTGGTAAATACACGTAATCAATAACGCATTAAGGGGGCAGTCAAAGGCACGAAACAACAAGAATTTCTAGTCAATTTCACAATTTATTTATTTTATAAAATTAACAAAACTACTTCATTATGTCGTTTTCCAACTTGATTTCACCCAAACTTGGAAAATCAATAAGTATCGGCTACTGTTCAAATTGTGGTCTTTTGCGGTGACAATCTTTACTTATTGTCAGTTCACCCCAAAAAATTCTACAAAAAAAATTGTATTTTAATAGTTAATGCAAATGATTTGCTTCTTATGTAACAACGTTCAATAAGTTCATTCGCTCAACATTCATTGCAACTTCAGAATGAATAAGCGCAATGTCAGATAATTGAGCCGAGCTTGGGTCATAGTACTTCTCATTTATGCCAATAGTCTTCTTAAGGCCGAAAACGGTGGTTCGGCTGTGCATGCTGTTACAGGTAATGTCAAAATCAATTTCGTGAATTTCATGAGTTAAAATGTGGTTTTCACTTTTCAAAAGAAGTAAGATTTCGCCAAAATTTTCCATTGAGGATTTCCTGTTAGAGATTGTTTGGGGCAGCAATTCATTCGCTCGCAAAATATGAACATGTTTCGGTGTAGAAAAAGTCAATCCTCGTCAATATTGAAAGCAAAAAACGTTTGAAATTCGTCATTCCCGAAAAGAAAACTCTCCGCCTGGCCAAGAAAAGTATGTACTTTTGTGTCGAATCTATCTTTCAAACAATTCACGATATCAATAATCTCGTTGTATAGACTTTTACACTTTTCTTGGGAATTTCCAAAACACTCTTTAACAGCATTATTCGAATTGACTAATTTTTTGGAATTTTCTGCTTGCGATTTTCTTTCGGAGGATCTATATCTTTGGAAAATCAATCTTCTATATCAGCCAAAACAAAAGTAAATTGATTTCTTCAATTAGTGCTTTGACATTACCAAAGTGGAGTTAAAGTGCCATGCCACTATTGAGGACGCGCTAGATCCGGATTATTTATCGATCCGCCAAATAAATGGTTTAGATCGGATGAAATTTAGTCAAGTTATGAGCAAAAGAGTGTTTGCTGCTGCAACGCAGTAGCAGCGCTACATATAGCTGCTACTGCAGGAATAAAATTCATACTGAGCGTACATTTTCGTCGGTATAGTGCAGGGGCGTAGGATGGATTTTTCCTAGGGGGTGGCCACGCCTCGGCTGTTGATGCTGATCAAGAATATATATACTTTATGGGGTCGGAGATGATTCCTTCTCGCTGTTACATACTTTTGCACAAACTTAATACATATTTACTGTGTACCTCTGGTACAGAGTATAAAAAGATATAATTAAAATAGGTCGAGTAATCGTTGCTCGACTAATAGAATAATTCTGCTTTCAGAAATGATTTAAATAAGCCAAATGCACTTTGGAAAGTTCTTCATTTTTACAGTTACAGTTTATTCATTGCAGTTACAAAGAGATTTGAGATCGCTTATAAGTATGTCTTTAAATACATATATTTCCCCCTTTTCCATTTTTCGGTAGTTTTAAAACCATTTTAAACATTTTTGACAAAAAACAAAAAAGAGCAAACAAACAAAAAATGCCACAATGTCTTGTTTGGAGTTGCCTTTTACGTACGTCTTGTGCCTTTTATCTTTTGGAGCGAATGACAAAAGTAGGCACTAAAATCATGCAAGAAGCCACATTCTGCTCTTACTCCCCTCACAGCTCTCTGCGGAGATTTCAATTCAATCAAAGCCAGGATGGCGGCCAACAACATGTTCATTTGTCATGCCACAGACCCTGGCACCGGCACCCAGCGGGCAACGCCAACACCTTAGACCCCAAGCCAAGCAATGGGCATAAATCGCTATGGCGAAATGACCCTTCCCTGCTGGCCAAGTAATTGCGTACTTACCGCATCTCTCAGCCGAACTGTAAAGTGATAACTTCGTTGCGGATTCCTTTTGTCCAGTCGGCGTTATTGCGTGTTTGAGTATGAATTTATCGTCTCGTTTGAAAAAACTCACTTTATTTATGGCAACTTGGCCATTTTTCTCTTATTTATAATTTATTATTCTATCATGGATTTCAGCTTCGTTGTCAGCACCGGCACAACAATTCACGGGCAAAAAAGATACACTTTACGGGAACTTCGAATCTGCGATCACAACAGGAGGCGACCGACGCCGACCGCACGGTTTAAGCTCAGAAAAGCATCTGCGCATGTGCAACTTTTGCTTGTTGCAAGTTCGTTTGGAAATGTTTGCAAGTCAAGCAAGCAACTTGTTGGCTCCAACATGTTGACCCTGACTGGCAAAATAAAAATATGCATGTGCACTGAACCAGCTCAAGTTTAATCAATGTTAAGATACTCATCGCTTTTGCTGTTACTTCAGGGATCAAAACAAAGTTGCTTTCTTCTCAAAGTTTTTTCCTGGAGATTTTAAGGTTTTATTTTGAAAAATTAATTAATTTTACAATTTATTGGCCTGTTCTCGTTTCCGAATGCGATTGATCCAAGTTGGTTATTGCTGTTATATTCAAGAAACTATTAAAAAAGTAATAAAGAAACATTTCCCCATCAATTGATCGGAATCGAAAACGGGAATAAGACTGATTGATTTGTGATATACTAAAAAATAACTAAAAATAGGGGAAAGTTAACTTCGGCTCGGCCGAAGTTTTGTATACCCTTGCAGCTTCCATTGAAAACAAAAAAGTTTTTCTAAGACTACTTTCTGGACATTAATTTCTATGGGATCTATACTATAAAGATGTGTGATTTCGATTAAACTTGGTGAAATCATTGAAAAGCATAATACACTGTTAATTGCGAAATTTGGAGGCGATCCCATTTTAAACAAAAAGTTTTTCTTACTAGAACTTCTTTTTCGACCGATCATTCATACTGCAGCTATATGCTATAGTCATCCGATTTTGATAGAACTTTGTAGAGATGTGTCCAAGGTATATAAAATAGGTGTATGCCAATGATAAGGACGTTTTCATTAAAAACAAAAAAGTTTTACTTACTCGAACTAGTTTTTCGACCGAT
Organism: Lordiphosa collinella; assembly: GCA_018904265.1. Lineage (NCBI taxonomy): Eukaryota > Metazoa > Arthropoda > Insecta > Diptera > Drosophilidae > Lordiphosa > Lordiphosa collinella. Next base: position 35,354 of record JAEIFV010000728.1, read on the forward strand.
CATTCCTATGAGAGCTACATGTTATAATCATCCGATTTCGACCAAACTTTGTAGAATTGTGTGAAAGTATATAAAATACGTGTAGGCCAATGATAAGGATGTTTTCAATAAAAACAAAAAAGTTTTTCTTACTAGACCTAGTTTTTCGACCGATCTTTCCTATGGCAGCTATATGCTATAATCATCAGATTTCGACCAAACTTACTGAAATCATGGGAAGGGATAGTAAACTAAGAAATACGTACTTTGGAGGCGTTTCCATTAAAAACAAAAAAGTTTTTCTCTTTAAGACTAGTTTTTCAACCGATCGCTCCTATGGCAGCTATATGCTATAGTCATCCGATCCGGCCGATTCCGACAAATGTGCAGCGTATTTGTACCAAAAGACTTTGTGCAAAGTTTGGTGAGGAAAGCTTTAAAATTGACGGAGGAGATAGCATAGAAACAGACGGACAGACCGACAAGGCTAAATCAACTTAGCTCGTCGTGCTGATCAAGAATATATATACTTTATGTGGTCGGAGATGCTTCCTTCTATGCGTTACAAACATCCGGACAATTTTATATTCGGGCCTGTTCCGAATTCCGAAAACGAGTGAAATTGCCGCAAATCGAGTTGATTGCTGTTCCGAATTCCGCAAATCGACAAGAATTGTCGTTTTCAAAACGTGCGCTACAGAGTCAGCGGAATTAAAAGTAATTGCAAATTAAAGCATTAAACTACTTCCCCAATATAATAAACTAAAAATTCGAAATTAGTTAAACATTTTTAAGATTGTTTAACATCATTACTTAATCTGTTTTAAGTTTAATTATAATTTTACAGAATTTTTTTATAAACTTCTATAAAATATTGCATAAAAAACAAAACCGAGCGGCCGAGAGCAAACCGAGCTGTTCTGAATTCCACTTTACTTTTTAGTCGACTGCGACCTTCAATCGGCGGCTGCTAGGGTTGCTGCATATGAATTTATTTAATCGGACTGCAATTTTTCTATTTCACTTAGCTATGTTTAACCATATTTGATATGACATATTCAAATGAAACATTTAAAAACTGGTTTAAGTAAAATTAAATGGATTTAAAGAGTAAATAAGAGCTTTATAAATTTAAATTAGGGAGATGATGACAACTCTGTCTGCTGACGATAAACAAACACGTACGCTGGCCAGCCAGCCAGCTGTTTTCGAAACCGAGTTCGAAAAGTCGAGACGTAACCAAATCGGAATTGGGAACAGCAAATAGTAAAACGCTCGTTTTCGTTTCGTTTTTATACCCTTGCAGAGGGTATTATAAAATTGTGCGGATGTTTGTAACGCATTGAAGAAAGCATCTCCGACCACATAAAGTATATATATTCTTGATCAGCATCAACATCAGAGTCGATATAGCCGTTTGTCGGAACGAACAAACAATCTCAGAGATGGTAAGAGATAGAGGTTCGACATGTATTGGTCATATGTTTTTTATACTTGCAGACAGATCAAGTTTATTTTGTTAATTTTGCCACGTCGTTCATCCACGGTCGAAATCGGAAAAACAATAGTAGAGTTACAGGGAAACAAACAATTATGCAATCACACAATATAGTCGGAGCATGACCGATTTTCTTAATTGTTATATCTCACTTTTTAATATTTCCTTTGCCCTCGCAACTTTGAACAGATTTGCAGCTCTCAATACCATATCAACATTCTGTGGCACAAAAACTTATTAGCGATTCTATATCCAAGCTCTTTAAATTCAAATGAGTCATGTCAATCTGATTTCCAACAAAATTTATGCTCCACATACACGCATATGTTCCAGTATATTGAAATGCTTTGCGAACTTAAAATAAGTGATTCATATTTCACTCATACATTTAATCAGGCAATGACACACAACATATTGTAAGTGTGGAAACCTGCTCGTATTATTTGATGTAAAATTAATCAATAAATTTAAAAGCGAACCTCTTCAATTTTTTTAAGATTTGTCAGTACTATCGACTCGAACACTCAAAGATCACTTCATCCCGCTTGTCCGTAAATAGCTGCTAGAGGCAGTCAAAACGATGGCCGATAAGAAAAGCAGCAGAACAATCATACTAAGAAGCACATGCTTATGTGTAGAAATACAGTTCTGTGTGGGAAATACCAGCGGCTGTCCAAAATAAGCAAGCTTTTATCGATATATGTCGTGGTCAGTGATGATGTACGTTCGGGGCTACGGATAATCTAACTTTTAAGTCAAGCTTTTTTTAAGAAATATGATGGTGGTATTCCTGAAAGTATTTTAGATTTGATTTAGAAATCCAAATCAGTTGACGGAGCGACCCTTTTCGCGTACTGATTTGATTTAGATTTCGTGAGCAACTGGCTGTGTGACCAAACTGCTGATTAACCATTGGCGCGAAAGCTTAACATGCTTAAAAAGTGTGAAAATTATTATACTAAGCTTCTTTATTAATAGTTTCTTGAGAGATTATGTAGTTCAGATATGTACAGAATTTAACAAAGGTTAATTCAAATAATTTTAATTTTGTTTACGGTGAATTGAAGTTACTTATGCAATTTGGCAGATCTCAAGTGGAAGAGGCAGGCATACAACATTCTAGGAGAGCTGGAGCACTTTTGACTCCGTGCACTTTAGGCCACTATCCTTTCTTCCCTTCAAAGAGATTCTTGAATGCTTCAAAGAAATAGTTACACCGGAAAAAATGCCGGGAAAATTTTAAACCTAAAAAAAATGATTTGATCCCGGCAACGGAATTAAATTTTTAGTACGAGCAGGTTTGATATCGATCCGAATCGGGATTGTCGCCCGTCAATTTATAATGACGATGCTGAAAGCATCGCAGGCGTGGTAGAGTAGGCTGAGCGGCGCTGTCAGTGAGTGCGTCATTCGAGGTCCCGAGCTCGAATCCCAGTCAGGGTAAGTAAAAAAGTACAGTGGGAGTTGGAAAGGGCAAGCGACGGCGCTATTCATCCGAAAATCGTGTCCAGACACAGATGCCGATTCGGAAACCGCCCATCCGGAGCCAACCAAGGCCGATTCGAAAACCGCACCTTGGTCTCTTGGTGGGGAGCGCGTCGTAGACGATTCGGAAACCGCACAACGGGTGTCCCAGAGATGACATGGTAGTTTGGTACTTACTGTTTGGTCTGCTGCTCCATGGTGTTGACTCGACCGATGCCGCGCACTAAGTGAAGTCCTAGTGTGCTCGGGCTCTGCTTTTATAGCCCGCTGGGCGCTGTCGGCGTCGACTGCTCCGTCGATGAATTAATCGATAGGTCTATCGTTGGTGTATCGCTGTTGTTCGATCGCAGTCATGGCGACTTATTTGCAGCTGTTGTCATTTCGCGCGTCAGCATCTGATTTGAAGGTGCGCGCGTAGTTTGAATTTAATTAACTAATTCGAGGGTAACTATAATATAGGACTTCAGGTGACTTATTATTTCTAGGTTAAATAAATGATAATTATATTATTTTTACATAAACTAATGTTGCTAACCCCTGGGGCGTCGCAGAAAGAACGATCACACCAAAACGAAATCAAATTTAAATCAAATCTTAGTCGGCCTCAAAGTTGACTGTTTGAAATCAATAAATATGACCCCCAATTACAGACTTGCTCTGGGCACACAGCTGGAGCACACAGCTGGGAACAGAAACGAAAAAAAAAACAGAAAGCAAAGCTAACTTAGTCTGTGCCGAAGTTGTAGTACACTTGAAACCGATAGTTTCTATTGCAGCTACAAGAAATAGGCATCCGATCCGGGCGGCACCGATACATTTGCAGTGTGCAGTCAAAGGAAGACTTTTTACAAAACTTCAAATCGATAGCTTCAAAACTGAGGGATTAGTTTGTCTAGAAACTGACAGGCTGGTGGACGGACAGAAGGACGAACGAAGCTTAATCGGAGAAGCAAAATTAAAACATACTTTTCAAGTGTATAACAAGAACAATCCATTTGTATTATCTCTATCGTGGGTGTCCCAGAAATCTCTAGAGATTTTCGTATAAACGGTTTCATTTTAAACAACAACTGTTTGCCTTTACATGTGAAGTGTCCTACAAATGCAAAACCACTAAATTAGATCACAAAAGTTGAGAGATTTGAAACCGACTACTCATCCTAAACGGAAAGAGATAGAAGGCTTAAATTTCGATGGGGGTTTCCTTATGTGGTGAAACTGCGTACTAGGACGGGGTTTTGGAAAATTCCATCCGGAATAATGTAATTATGAGGCTAATGTGTCACTACATTAGCCACTTGCTGGTCCAAATTGTCCGAAGAGGTCGAAGTGGATGATACATTTACAATTCCACCTTAAAGACTTAAACAGCCTTGCTCTCAATTCTACTTCCACAAAAATTTTGTGATTTCAAACCGGTTTTTGGACCAGATGAATCACAATATACTCTGGATCACAATACTTTTGCGGAAGTGGAATTGAGATCAAGGCTGAAAGACTTTCTGCATTTAAAAATTGTAAGCGCGTGCTCATTTCACCAGTAGAACTTACCATCACACACAATATGCAATCATTGTTCCTATTACTGTCATCAACCTCCAATGGTCGGCCTCCATTTAGTACGACCTCAAAATCTCCAGAAAATAAACTTGAATTAATAAATTTCATTACATTTATTAAAAATAATAGATATCCACAAGTAACCAAATAATTTCACGGCTCAAACTCGTTTTTATCTATGCCTTGTCTAAGCCATAGTTCACAACTTCCATCTCATCGCATAACCATTTAGCAAATTGAGTTTTTGTAAAGAATACATTAACAATATCGGTATCAGTATGAATTATTTTTTCGAAACCGCATTCAAACAATTGTAGCTTAATTGGCAACTCTCGTTGATTTGTCCCGCTTTCAATGTCTCGTCTAACAAGACTGATGATGCTGTGTACCAGGTTTTCGGTAAGATTTCCGCACGATTTCATTTTCAGTTGGCTTAACTTGGGGCAGTTGATCAACAGTTGTAGCACATTCCTATTGGTAATATCGCTGTGATATAATCCGAATCGCTTAAGCTCGGTGAGCTTCCTAAATTTTGATAGGACTTCATCATCTATTCCTACGCGAAAGCCCAAGACAAGAGTATGCAGTCGCGTTAGACTCGTTATCTCTAACATTTGCTCTTTGTCAATTACTCGGGCACAAAGCTCTAAGTGATCTAGCTGTTGAGCAGAATGCTTGATAATCTCAAAAAAACCATCCGATTCAATGGATGTTTTATAGATACCAAATTTTTTAAGTTTTGGTAATTGAGCAATTAGTTCTTTCCCGTTAAAACCAATGCCATTTATTTGCCGCGAACTTTCCTCTATCCAAAGTTGAAAAATTTGAAGCATTCGAATCTGTGTGTGGTCCTTTAGAATATTCGGAAGACAACTATAATTGTTCCAACGGTCGAGTGTCAACGATTCGATAGAGGTGGGCAAACGAAGACTTTCCGTGTTCCATTCAGAAATTCGAATATTTTGAAGATCTTCTAGGTGCGCTAAATCTAGCCTATCGGTTCTAGGCTGAGTGATTAGAGTTAACTTTCTCAACTTGCTTGTTTTCAGCAATGTTCGTTGTATTCCGTATACATTCATCCCCCAAGCAAGCATTACCAACTCTTTCAGATTCGAAAAATTACGACGAGCACGTGCATAAAAACTCCGCCAAAAACTATCAATTCCGTTATAGCGACATCTTAATCTTTGAACATGATGGCCGGACAATTTACAAAAGGCCCACGACTCCCACAAAGTCAGATCTTTAGTTAAATCGGGCGTCACTGACTTATGCTGTCTCTGGGAGAGTGTTTGATAAATGGTTTGGAAACGAGTGCAAGTATGTGCCAGACGAATCTGTTCGGCAAGCGATAGAAATTGGAAAACATACTCCAGGCAATCATCGTTGAGCTGAAGAATGTGTGGGAATGTTGAAATCTCCAATTCGTTTGACTCTTCATCGACATTTGGCTGAAGCCAACTATAACTGGCTACCACAAGAAACTTACAGCCGCTGATCATGTGCTCCGGGCTTTGTAGTACTCTGCAAATGAAAATAAACGTAAGTGAAAATGTATAGAAAATAAACAGAAAATCTTACTTTGCAGCATCGCGAGCATTGGAAAACTTTGCAATTGCGTTCCAAGTTGACAGATACTTTCGTTCTTCATCAGCTGGGACAGTAACCTTAATTTTTGTTATTTTCACAATTTGGCCATAGCTTTGAGTGAAATAATCAAGTAACGCGTCCTGTGTCAACTGAATGATAAAGGTAAATGGATAAAGCTTGAACTATTCCGGGAACAGAAATCAAAATCGGAGGTGTCCCAGAAATCTCTTCCAGCCAAATTCCAACCCAAAACCAATTCTCGGTGTCCTAGAAATCTCTTTCGGTTGGTTTGAAACCTCTAGAATTTTGTTAAGAGATTTGGAGAAACCAACCAAAGCCAATACACAAACCAACCAATGTTTTTGTAGTTGGACCATAATCTTATACACACACCTTCTAACTAGACTTTCTAATAAGAAAATGAAATCTCTCGAACTTCAGGGACACCGATGGATTTTTCTAGCGATTTGCAAACCAAACGAAGCCAAAATCTCTAGAGATTTTCAGGACACCCCCGAATAAGTAGATTTACCTCCATTGGCATTTCCAATAGAAACAACTTCCACACCGGAATGTGATCTTCAGTATATGCAATTTCATTCTTCATATAATGTTGTGGATGGCGTTTAATCTTCTTTTTTAGTAGCTCATTGGGAATTTCAGGGTCAGGTCTAAGACAAGCTGCACAGAGAACAAAAAATATATGAAATATTTGACTTGGGGCTTTTTTGGTAGGCAGTAGGCAATACTTACACGTCAACCTATTTGACTGACAACTCATTTTAGCTCAATCGGTATATTTCCTCTAATTGTGTGTCGCTCCACAGTCAAAAAAAAAACAACTTCAGATAAACTGGAATGAAATTCAAAAAATATTATTAATTGACTTAAGCAAACTGGAACAGGTTAATTGTATTAAATGAAGACAGATTGTAGTGATAATGATCCCCCTTTCCATTAAAAACTGCATATGGGTATTTCCACGATGACGAACGTGACCGTCGTACGCATGTAAATCGGAATAAAATTCAAAATAAACAATTCTGCCACTTTAGCTTATAGCTTATTTGGAGCACGTTATTCAGTGGTCAAGTTGGTAGCAGACGATGTGCTGGTTCCAAGATAAAGCCAACCAAAAAGCGATACGCACGTGACCATAAATGGAAGTGCTTTTTTTGGGCATCAATATAAGTGCAGAACTCAGCGAAAACTGCCATCATATTTTAGGGCGACTAATTTTAAAATGTTTTTAATCACTTTAACTGGATATTAGAATAAGTATGACCGAAACATTTTCTTTTTTTTTCTTACATATTGACATATTTTTCCATCATAATATATTTCTGATTTCTGTTATAATGTAAAGCAAAAAGTTATAGTTAACTGCAATCACATAGTTTGTTATGGTTTCATTTTCATTATTTTTTTTACGTTCTCAATAGTAGGGTAATACCGTTTTTTCTTGAACTGAGAACGACGGTCTTAATAATAGAACGCTTATTTTGAGACCGATTTTCTAATTTTAAGAACGCTCCGTTCTTGCTTTAAGAACGGATGGAGACTGTTCTCGTAAGTCCAGAAAAAAAAAACAAATTTTAAGACACACATTTTTTTAAAGGCGCGAGAATTTTTGGTGTACGTATTTTACTCTAGGAGTAATATGGTCGAGTGGTGGAGGAGGAGAGCCTCAATTTTAATAATTTCATTAAAAATTTCTGTTTCACTTTACCTTGTCTGGGACTAGAACTCGGGACCTCGGCAACTGAAAAGACGGACGCATGCACTCGACCACGGTCATCTCGCGATCCATAGCTGCCTAACAATAATAAAAGAGTTCAGTCTGAATCATTGAGCATTGCTAAATAAGCATTTTGGGAACGGGCAACCAGCAGGCCTTGTAGCCTAGTGGGTAGGAGATTATTTTCGAGTTCGAGCGCCGTGGTCGTGGGTTAAAACCGCCGTGGTGGCATAGTTTTTTTTTTTCTTATTTCTAATTATACTCTGTACCAAAGGTACATAGAGTATAATAAGTTTGTGCAAAAGCCGTGTCCGTCTGTCCAGGGCCCGTTTGTTGTTGTCAAATTTCCAATGTGGCGCTAGCAATGCCAGAACAGGCAGATAGATGGCATGTGTCAAGTTGGTTCGGATGGTTTTGTGAAAAATTATTGGAAAGCAAATTTCAATATGCGATTTGAAACCGGTTTTTCGACAAAGTTTGCTCTCCAAGTGGCAAAACTTTTGCGATTGCGAAAATGAGAGCATGGACTTCCCTCGACTTTCCTTTTTTCTGAGTTCCTAAATGATATGCCTGAAAAATTCCTCGTTTATTCCGCGTTGGCTGTCAAGAAACTCATATGAGAAATCGTATATTTTTGTGAATCTCATATTGACTATGGGAAACTAATATGAGATATCAGACAAGTGAAAATACAGCTTTATTTAGAGAATATTGCACATTTAGTGTATTTGGTTTTTAAGCTCTGAATCATTCTCTGAGAGAATGACATATCTACTTAAAAAAGTAAATGTATGTTCATATGTTTATTAGAGCGAATCTCTTTTACGGACGGTCTTTGGCTACGCTTTTGACTTTGCAAAGTCAGCAGCTTTGGTGGGTTGTGAGTGGTGAGCTGTGGTGGTGGGTTAGCAGTGACTAAACAGTGACCAAGCAGTGACCAATCAGTGACCAAAACAGTGACCAAAAAGTCACCCAACAGTGACCAAAACTGTGATCAAAGCACTGATTAAAACAGTGACCAAAACATCGACTAAACAGTGACCAAAACAGTGACGAAAACATCGACTTTATTATGCTCGAGTGTTTGAAGGGTCAAATAGTATCGGTCAAAACACAATGAAAATAAGTAAGCGTCCCCAAAAGATCGTAGGACCGGAAGTAAAATGCGAATAAATGGTTCTGCTCATTTGCAGAGCTCGCAAAAAACTCTCAGCACTTTCAACGTGTCGGCCAAAAACAGTGTGGTTACGAACACAACGAAAACAGAGAGCGAAAGACAGTTTCAGTTCTGTTTTTGCTCAATTCTGTTGCTCTCAGACCAAAGAACCTTTTTTTCGTTCCTGTTTCTCTGCTGTCTTTCACTGACACTTTTGCCGAGAGCAAACTCCTAAACAGTTATTTGCGTATGTATGCGTGACTGTGTGTTGAGCTCGTGTGTGCGTCACACATACAAACAGCCTACCAAACGCTCAAACCAAAAACAAAACAAAAAAAGCATTTTTCGAAGACACTTATTGTGTTCTGCTCATTTGCAGACAGTTGTTTAGTGAGCGCTCGCTAAAAACAGTTGCTGTCGGAGGTTGTCGGATGACCGACTCGTGTGTTTTGCTCAACCAAAAACACGTAACAGAAAACGAGAAAGTGTTCCGCTCAGTGAAAGACCGCTTGTGCTGCGTTTGTTTCTGTCTTTTACTCAAGCTGGTCGCATTGAAAAAGTGTTAACAGTTTTTTGCGAGGTATGATAAATGGTGAAATTATGGAAATTCAGCAACAATTTCTTTGGTTAAAATGGAATTTTAAAAAATAATTTGGCACTGTCGTCGACATCGGTTTTGCGATGGGGCAAAACAGAACAAAATTAATTTATATTCTTTTGCAAGTCTTTTTATTTCAAGTTATCCCTCGCCTTGCTCGTACCGGGTAATGCACTACGCCCACTTTTTTTGTTTCTTATAGGCGTCTTCACTGCAATTTAAGCGATTAGCAAAAGTTCATAGCCTTTATCTACGGTCTGAGCCGTATCTTAGAAACTCATTAATTCAAAGCTTAAAACTTGGTTTATTTTCCCTTCTAAAAACCGGATTGAAGCCAGCTTAATCCAGTTCCAAAATTGTTTTGAGCCATATCACTAAAATCTCATCGATTTTATGGCTATTTCGCTGCGCACACAAAGTCAGCTGATAAAGAGCATTCCTGACTTGTCAGCCAGAAGTACGCACCTCTGACCCCATAAAGTATATATATTCTTGATCAGCATCAACAGCAGAGTCGATATAGCCGTTTGTCGGAGCATGACCGATTTTCTTAATTGTTATATCTCACTTTTTAATATTTCCTTTGCCTTCGCAACTCTGAGCAGACTTGCAGCTCTCAATCCAATATCAACATTCTGTGGCACAACAACTTATTAGCGATTCTGTATCCAAGCTCTATAAATTCAAATGAGTCATGTCAATCTGATTTCCAACAAAATTTAGGCTCCACATACACACATATGTTCTAGTATATTGGTATGCTTTGCGAACTTAAAATAAGTGATTCATATTTCACTTATAAATTTTATCACACAACATATTGTAAATGTGGAAGCCTGATCGTATTATTTGATGTAAAATTAATCAATAAATTTAAAAGCAAACCTTTTGCTTTTCTTAAATTTGTCAGTACTAGCGACTCGAACACTCAAAGATCACATCCACCCGCTTGTCCGTAAATAGACTGCTAGAGGCAGTCAAAACGCTGGCTGATAAGAAAAGCAGCAGAACAATCAAACTAAGAAGCTCATGCTTATGTGTAGAAATACAGTTTAATGTGGGAATTACCAGCGGTTGTCAAAAATAAGCAAGCTTTGATCAATATATGTCGTGGTCAGTGATGATATACTCGTACGTTCAGGGCTACGGATAATCAAACTCTTAAGTCAAGCTTTTTTTAAGAAATATGATAGTGGTATTCCTGAAAGTATTTTAGATTTGATTTATAAATCCAAATCAGTTGACGGAGCGACCCTTTTCGCGCACTGATTTGATTTAGATTTCGTGAGCAACTGGCAGTGTGACCAAACAGCTGATTAACCATTGCACTGTGGGCCTGAAATCTCATTTTTTGGCCAAAACTCTGGCATTTCTACACCAGACTAGATAGGAAATGTTCTTAAAAGATTGAACTTAACGCACATAATTTTAAAGAAAATTTAAAAATTTTTTAACAAATTGATAATCCAAAACAAAGTTGGAAAATTTTCAAAATTTTGGGTTTTTAATTAAAAAAAAAACTTGTAATTGGATTTATGCCAAATTTTGCAGAGAGAAAAAAAACATTTGTCATGATATGTCAAATGGATCTTGAGATATTATCCCAAACAGATACTGATTTGGACTACTCACCACACCGATGATGTTCAGTTAATTAGACCCCTCTCAGCAGTTTTTTATCTATAATAGCCTTGATCTCGATTTATTGTACAAATAATAAAAAAAATAAATTTAAAAAAAAAAATGGTAAAAAAATATTTTTTTTTTTCAAGTTCTACCCAATTTTCCATAACATCTTGAATTTAAGATGACGCTGTAGCCCTTGAAGTTAGAGCTCTGACGCCTTGCAATTTATTTTAGAAATATTTTTCTTTGTTTTTATAACGAACTTTAACAAGGTTTTTCCTGAAAATCTGGAAAATCATTCAAAAAGATTGCCTACTCTTAGGCTGGAAATGAAAAATGGTACAATATTTTAAACTCGATTTTCTGAAAAACAAAGCAAAACCGTACAATATTCAAAGAAAATAATAAGCCATGTCGCGAGTGAACTGCAAAGGACACTCGAAAACCAAAGTTACCAAATGAAAAAAAAAACCCACAAAATTTAAAATTTTTCCATTTTTTTTTTTAAATAATACCAATTTAAACTTTTTTATAATTTTTTATTGAAATCAAGTTCGTACTCGAAAATATAAAATCATATACCGCCAGCTGTTTCTTTCCTAGTTTCGACTATTAAATCTTCATTTCTTGGAGGAATTTTTAGAAAAATCATCTTTGAAAAGCTGGCATTCCCAAACTAATTTGTGGAAAGGTTCCAAATTTTGGCATAAAATAGTTATAAGTATTCTAACACATTTCCGACAATTGTTCTATCCAGTTACCGCGAAAGTTAAACATGCTTAACAAGTGTGAAAATTATTATATTTACTAAGCTTCTTTAATAATTGTTTCTTGAGAGATTATGTAGTTCAAATAAGTACAGAATTTTACAAAGGTTAATTAAAATAATTTTAATTTTGTTTACGGTGAATTGAAGTTACTTATGAAATTTGGCAGATCTCAAGTGGAAGAGGCAGACATAAAACATTTTAGGAGAGCTGTGCAAGTATGAAATCCAGAATATATTTGACTCAATCAAGAACATGCTCTAAGAACTGGAACACTTTTGACTCCGTTCACTTTAGGCCTCTGGCCTTTCTTCCCTTTAAACTGATTCGCAAGCATTCTAAAATGCTTTAAATAAATAATTATGAATTTTATTATTGCAAAATCATGCAACGTTTTCCACGATTTCAACACAGCAAAAGTTAAACAAACACCAAGCGCGCCATCAAAGAATGTAAAAATAAAATGGTTTGACACAGCCCCAAAGCCGAGCCTCTCTCAATCTCTTGGCGTGTGCGCTTATAGTTTTCGCACAAGAGAAAGGGACCTACAGTTTAACGCCGAATCCAAACGGCAGTTTGGGAAGCTTTCCATGGCTAATTACTACAAAGCTGGCGCTAACAGCAGAGAGGGGTGACTGGGTGTAAAGTTTATTCAAAGAAAAAACTTTTCATTAGATGTTCCGAGGCGGGATCGAAACCACGACCTCGTGCACAGCGGTCGCGCACACTAGCCGCTGAGCCACCCGGCCACCAGCGACCATCAAAGAATGGTCACACCAAAACGAAATCAAATTTAAATCAAATCTTAATCGGCCTCAAAGTTGATTGTTTGAAATCAATCAATATGACCCTCAATTCCTGACTTTCTCTGGGCACACAGCTGTGAACAGAAAAGAAAAAAGCCAGAAAGCAAAGCTAACTTTGCCTGTGCCGAAGTTGTAGTACAATAGAAATCTATTGCAGCTACAAGAAATAGTCATACGATCCGGGCGGCGCCGATACATTAGCAGTGTGCAGTCAAAGGAAGAATTTGAACAAATTTTCAAATCGATAGCTTCAAAACTGAGGGATTAGTTTGACAGGCGGGTGGCGGACAGAAGGACGAACGAAGCTCAATCGGAGAAGCTGGTCGGACACGACGCCTTCAATGCGTTTGAAACTTCTGTGCAAAATTAAAACATACTTTTCAAGTGTATAGCAAGAACAATCCATTTTTATTATCTCTATCGTGGGTGTCCCAGAAATCTCTAGAGATTTTCGTTTAAACGGTTTCTTTTTGAACAACAACTGCTTGCCTTTACATGTGAAGTGTCCTAAAAATGCAAGATCACTAGATTAGATCACAAAAGTTGAGAGATTTGAATCCGACTACTCAGCGCCAAGTAGATTTAAAGCTTACTGTTTTACTTCCCTATAATCTATTAGGCGACACTATTTTTGACACTTTACCTATAAGCTCCACGTAGTTTAGTTTAAAATCCTATCGTTTATACGAAAAGAGAAAAGATAAAAGAGTTAATCTTCACTGACTGAATGATTGGCAATCATCGCACAGCCTAAGCGGTAAGAGATACAGGCTTAAATTTCGATGGGGGTTTCCTTATGTGATGAAATTGCGTACTAAGACGGGGTTTTGGAAAATTCCATCCAGAATAATGTAATTATGTGAGGCTAATGTGTCATTACATTAGCCACTTGATGGTCCAATTTGACCAAAGTGGTCGAGGTGGATGATACATTTACAATTCCACCTTATGTGATTTCAAACCGGTTTTTGGACCAGATGAATCACAATATACTCTGGATCACAATATTTTTGCGGAAGTGGAATTGAGATCAAGGCTGAAAGACTTTCTGCATTTAAAAATTGTAAGCGCGTGCTCATTTCACCAGTAGAGCTTACCATCACACACAATATGCAATCATTGTTCCTATTACTGTCATCAACCTCCAATGGTCGGCCTCCATTTAGTACGACCTCAAAATCTCCAGAAAATAAACTTGAATTAATAAATTTCATTACATTTATTAAAAATAATAGATATCCACAAGTAACCAAATAATTTCACGGCTCAAACTCGCTTTTATCTATGCCTTGTCTAAGCCATAGTTCACAACTTCCATCTCATCGCATAACCATTTAGCAAATTGAGTTTTTGTAAAGAATACATTAACAATATCGCTATCAGTATGAATTATTTTTTCGAAACCGCATTCAAACAATTGTAGCTTAATTGGCAACTCTCGTTGATTTGTCCCGCTTTCAATGTCTCGTCTAACAAGACTGATGATGCTGTGTACCAGGTTTTCGGTAAGATTTCCGCACGATTTCATTTTCAGTTGGCTTAACTTGGGGCAGTTGATCAACAGTTGTAGCACATTCCTATTGGTAATATCGCTGTGATATAATCCGAATCGCTTAAGCTCGGTGAGCTTCCTAAATTTTGATAGGACTTCATCATCTATTCCTACGCGAAAGCCCAAGACAAGAGTATGCAGTCGCGTTAGACTCGTTATCTCTAACATTTGCTCTTTGTCAATTACTCGGGCACAAAGCTCTAAGTGATCTAGCTGTTGAGCAGAATGCTTGATAATCTCAAAAAAACCATCCGATTCAATGGATGTTTTATAGATACCAAATTTTTTAAGTTTTGGTAATTGAGCAATTAGTTCTTTCCCGTTAAAACCAATGCCATTTATTTGCCGCGAACTTTCCTCTATCCAAAGTTGAAAAATTTGAAGCATTCGAATCTGTGTGTGGTCCTTTAGAATATTCGGAAGACAACTATAATTGTTCCAACGGTCGAGTGTCAACGATTCGATAGAGGTGGGCAAACGAAGACTTTCCGTGTTCCATTCAGAAATTCGAATATTTTGAAGTTCTTTTAGGTGCGCTAAGTCCAGCCTATCGGTTCTAGGCTGAGTGATTAGGGTTAACTTTCTCAACTTGCTTGTTCGCAGCAATGTTCGTTGTATGCCGAATACCTTCAACCCCCAAGCAAGCATTACCAACTCTTTCAGATTCGGAAAATGACAACCAGCACATACATAAAAACTCTGCATAAAACTATCAATTCCGTTATTGCGACATCTTAATCTTTGAACATGATGGCCGGACAATTTACAAAAGGCCCGAGATTCCCACAAAGTCAGATCTTTAGTTAAATCGGGCGTCACTGACTTATGCTGTCTCTGGGAGAGTGTTTGATAAATGGTTTGGAAACGAGTGCAAGTATGTGCCAGACGAATCTGTTCGGCAAGCGATAGAAATTGGAAAACATACTCCAGGCAATCATCGTTGAGCTGAAGAATGTGTGGGAATGTTGAAATCTCCAATTCGTTTGACTCTTCATCGACATTTGGCTGAAGCCAACTATAACTGGCTACCACAAGAAACTTACAGTCGTTGATCATGTGCTCCGGGCTTTGTAGGACTCTGCAAATGAAAATAAACGTAAGTGAAAATGTATAGAAAATAAACAGAAAATCTTACTTTGCAGCATCGCGAGCATTGGAAAACTTTGCAATTGCGTTCCAAGTTGACAGATACTTTCGTTCTTCATCAGCTGGGACAGTAACCTTAATTTTTGTTATTTTCACAATTTGGCCATAGCTTTGAGTGAAATAATCAAGTAACGCGTCCTGTGTCAACTGAATGATAAAGGTAAATGGATAAAGCTTGAACTATTCCGGAAACAGAAATCAAAATCGGAGGTGTCCCAGAAATCTCTCTCAACCAAATTCCAACCCAAAACCAATTTCCGGTGTCCTAGAAATCTCTTTCAGTTGGTTTGAAACCTCTAGAATTTTGTTAAGAGATTTGGAGAAACCAACCAAAGCCAATACACAAACCAACCAATGCGACTTCGCTAGCGCAACCTTAGCAAAGACACAAACAGGGCTGGCAAGTCTGAAACCATGAATACAGCTATGAACAAAATCTGTTATCAATTATTTGCGAGCGACGCAGCCCTGTTTTTGTAGTTGGACCATAATCTTATACATACACCTTCTAACTAGACTTTCTAATAAGAAAATGAAATCTCTCGAACTTCTGGGATTTTTCGAGCGATTTGCAAGCCAACCGAAGCCAAAATCTCTAGAGATTTTCAGGACACCCCCGAATAAGTAGATTTACCTCCATTGGCATTTCCAATAGAAACAACCTCCACACCGGAATGTGATCTTCAGTATATGCAATTTCATTCTTCATATAATGTTGTGCAGGGAGTTGAATCTTCTTTTTTAGTAGCTCACGGGGAACTTCATGGTCAGGTCTAGGACAAGCTGCACGGAGAACAAGCAATATATATGAAATGTCTGACTTGGGACTTGGGGCAATACTTACACGTTAAACTATTTGACTGACAACTCATTTTGGCTCAATCGATATAGTTATTTCCTATAATTGCTTGCCGCTCCACAGTAAAAATTATCAACTTCAGATAAACTGGAATGAAGTTCAAAAAGAAAATTTGATTGACTTAAGCAAACTGGGTCAGGATTATTGTGTTAGATGAAGACAGATTGAAGTGATAATGATCCCCCTTTCGAAATATGTATCCAAAACATGTATTCACTTCCACAAATCTGATAAACACTATGTTCCCTTGGTACAATGTATGAAAACTAATTAAATACAAGTGACAGCAAGTCTTGAAAGTTCTTAAGAAATTAAAAACAATTTGCCAAAATAACTGGAGTTCATGAAGACTTAATAAAACGATTCAACGTTATTTTAGAGGTTATTAATTCGGGATTCGAGATTGAGAAAGGGAATAGACCTAGTATCCAATTCCAGTAACAGTGCACAAAATACTTTACCATGGAAAAGAAGTAAAACTATCTTGAGTTCTTCCAATCGATCAGCTATCAGAGGAAGCGCAATAGGCAATAAATATGGATATCTGCAGATTCAGAGAGATGTTAACGGAAAAACATCAAGAGTAGACCCCAATACTGATTCTTACACAGGCTTCTTATTTCATCAGACCCTTATATTGTATGAACGCATGAAGTAGTGTTCATTTTCGCCACGCAGCTGCGCTTTTACGCTGAATCCGAACTGCAGTTTGAGAAGCTTTTCATGGCTAATTACTACAAAGCTGGCGCCAACAGCAGAGAGGGGTGACCGGATTTACTTTAAATCCAGATATTAAAAATAAACCAACTTGTCAAATTCTTCTTGTGAATTTAATTTAAATGATTAAATCTTTTTTGTGGATTTTGTGATCGTCTTTTGTATGTTTAGTTGAAGTTTAAGTTGTGATACCACAAAATTCTACAACTGGTTTTTATGTCTCTGGAATTGTGTGTCTTTTAAGGTAATAAATGCACAAAGCACGTTATGAGAATGGGTTGTCTTAATTACGCCCATACATTCGAGTTTTTTAATAGTTTTTCACTTGTCATACAGACAACTAAACTTAACTAAGCAACTTCAACTAAACTTAAGTCAATAACATTTTTAATAAAACTATAAAAGGGCTTAGCGCTCTATAACTTTCTAGAAATGGCAGAAAAACACTTCAAGGCTTGCATTTAATTATCTCTTTCATCATAGGATCCACGTTTTACCTTATAAATAAGAAGTTTTGGAAAAAACAAGGCAATTTTTAGATCTCACTTTTTTAATATTTCCTTTGACTTCGACACTCCGAACAAATTTGCAGCTCTCTTCACTACAATATCAATATTCTGTGGCATAAAATGTTTCTCGGGGTTTTTTATACGAGCTCTAAGTATTCAAATGAGTCATATCAAATTGATTTTCGACAAAATCGAATCACAATTTTAACAACACATACACACACACATAAGCATATTCATATGCTTTTCAATTTTAAAAATATATGATTCATGTTTCACTGATAAATTTTGTAAACAAAAACTATCGGACCTGTTCCGAATTCCGAAAACGAGTGGAATTGCCGCAAATCGAGTTGATTGCTGTTCCGAATTCCGCAAATCGACAAGAATTGTCGTTTTCAAAACGTGCGCTGCAGAGTCAGCGGAATTGAAAATTAAAGCATTAAACTACTTCCCCAATATGTTAAACTAAAAATTCGAAATTAGATGAACATTTTTTAAGATCGTTTAACATCATTACTTAAACTGTTTTAAGTTTAAGTAAAATTTTACAGAATTTTTTGTAAACTTCTACAAAATATTGCATGAAAAACCAAACCAAGCGGCCGTGACCAAACCGAGCTGTTCTGAATTCCACTTTACTTTTTAGTCGATTGCGGCCTTCAATCGGCGGCTGCTAGGGTTGCTGCATATGAATTTATTTAATCGGACTGCACTTTTTATATTTCACTTTGCTATGTTTAACCATATTTGATATCACTTAATCAAATGAAATATTTAAATACTGGTTTTAGTAAAAATAAATGGATTTAAAGAGTAAATAAGAGCTTTATAAATTTAAATTAGTGAGATGATGACAACTCTGTCTGCTGACGATATACACAAACACGTAAGCAGGCCAGCCAGCCAGCTGTTTTCGAAACCGAGTTCGAAAAGTCGAAACGTAACAAAATCGTTCGGAATTGGGAACAGCAAATAGTAAAACGCTCGTTTTCGTTTCGTTTTTACTTTTTGAAAACGTTCGGAGTTCGGAACAGGCCTGAATACCCTCTGCAAGGGTATAAAAAATTTGTCTTAACCAAAGGTACTATATGAAAGGGGAAAGTACCAGTATTCATATTTTTTGCCTGGTACTAAA
The DNA here is from genome assembly GCA_018904265.1 of Lordiphosa collinella. Taxonomy (NCBI): domain Eukaryota; kingdom Metazoa; phylum Arthropoda; class Insecta; order Diptera; family Drosophilidae; genus Lordiphosa; species Lordiphosa collinella. Next base: position 54,078 of record JAEIFV010000728.1, read on the forward strand.
ATAGGGATACATTTTTATTTAAAATTTTTATCGAAAAAATTACTTTCAATATATATTTTTTCAATTTTTTTATTTTTAATTTAAAAAAAAAATTAAAATTATGAAATACTTTTATTTTTAAAAATAAAAATAAAAAATAGGGGAAAGTTAACTTCGGCTCGGCCGAAGTTTTGTATACCCTTGCAGCTTCCATTGATAACAAAAAAGTTTTTCTAAGACTACTTTTTGGACATAACTTTTCTATGGGATATATACTATAAAGATGTCTGATTTCTATTAAACTTGGTGAAATCATGGAAAGGCATAATACACTGTTAATTGCGAAATTTGGAGGCGATGTCATTTAAGACAAAAAGTTTTTCTAACTTGAACTTCTTTTTCGACCGATCATTCATACTGCAGCTATATGCTATAGTCATCCGATTTTGACCAATCTTTGTAGAAATGTGTCCAAAGTAAATAAAATAAGTGTATGCCAATGATAAAAACGTTTTCATTAAAAAAAAAAAAAGTTTTTCTCACTAGAACTAGTTTTTCGACCGATCGTTCCTATGGGAGCTATATGCTATAGTCATCCGATTTCGACCAATCTTTGTAGAATTGTGTAAAAGTATATAAAATAAGTGTATGCCAATGATAAGGACGTTTCCACTAAAAACAAAAAGTTTTTCTCACTAGAACTAGTTTTTCGACCGATCGTTCCTATGGGAGCTATATGCTATAGTCATCCGATTTCGACCAATCTTTGTAGAATTGTGTAAAAGTATATAAAATAAGTGTATGCCAATGATAAGGACGTTTCCACTAAAAACAAAAAAGTTTTTCTCACTAGAACTAGTTTTTCGACCGATCGTTCCTATGGGGGCTATATGCTATAGTCATCCGATTTCGACCAATCTTTGTAGAATTGTGTAAAGATTAAATGTGGATAGGATTTATAAAAAAAAACTACAGAATACGTACTTTAGAGCGTTTACCAACTTAGAAAACAATAAATAAAAAAAAGTTTTTCTCTTTAAGATTTGTTTTTCAACCGATCGTTCCTATGGCAGCTATATGCTATAGTCATCCGATCCGGCCGGTTCCGACAAATGTGCAGCGTATTTGTACCAAAAGACTTTGTGCAAAGTTTGGTGAGGATAGCTTTAAAACTGACGGAGGAGATAGCATAGAAACAGACGGACAGACGGACAGAGGGACAAGGCTAAATCAACTCAGCTCGTCGTGCTGATCAAGAATATATATACTTTATGTGGTCGGAGATGCTTCCTTCTATGCGTTACAAACATCCGGACAATTTTATAATACCCTCTGCAAGGGTATAAAAATTAAACTCGAATACCTTTTAGACCAAAAGCCCAATTACCAACGTTTGTGCATATTTGTGATTACGTGCAGTTGCTTTAAATGGTATAGCCAGATAAGGGAGATGGTACAACCTGTCTAGGGAAATTCTAAAAGTGTCTTGTTAATTTAATAGAACTCTTCAAAAGAAACTTACATTAACACTTATGGACAAAATAATAGGTGTGTTTTTTTTTCTTTATTAACATTTTATTTCTAATTCATATCTTCTCTAATCTCAACAAATCAAAGTTTTTTCAAAACTTATATTAATTGTCTTTAAACAAAAAATTAAAACTGTTTCACAAAACCTTTAATATACCACTAAATTAAATTTTTCCTTAAATCCGCCAATTTTGACTGGACACAATAATAGGTGCACGAAGATATATGTTTAAAATAAATCAATATTTCACTATTTTTGGTCTTGTTTTATATCAAACTAAGTATCTGTCAGCTAATAACCGGTTTATCCGCCTTTATTTAGCAAAACTTACTCCATTCGTCTTGGCATGGAGGATATTTACTTGCGACAAGTTCCAATTGGAATGTTGTACCATGCTCTTTGGACAATATCCCAAAGATGATTTTAATTTTGACAAAAAGTCTTTCCGACCTCTCTTTTGAGTTCACCCCAGAGATTCTTGATGAGACTGAGGTCCGGGGATTGACTTGGCCTCTCAAGAACATCCACACTTTGCTCTCGGGACCAATCATTTACTCGAGTGGCGTGCTTCGGGTCATTATCCTGCTGGAACTTCCATAAAAGTGGCATCTTATCCTCGGCATATGGTAGCATCACTGTCTCTAATAGATCTTTGTTAACGAATCTGTGCATTATTCTGTCAATACGATGAACCGGACCAACACCATACCATGAAAAGCAGCCCCATACCATTAGTCTACCACCTTCATGTTTCACAGATTTATATGTGTTCTTGGGATCAAACCTTTCGGATGACGAACATTCCTTTTGGCATCATTTCCAAATAAATTTATTTTGGTTTCGTCACTCCAGAGGATATTACGCCATTTTTTCTCACTCTCCGGTCCGCACCAGGTTCTACGATCTAATGCAAATTTGTTCCTCATCTGTAAATTTGCCGACCGAAGCAAAGGAGCCCTGCGAGCAAGCCTACCTGGTAGGTTTGCTATTGTCAATCGTCGCCGAACGGTCCGTGATGACACAATGTTTCCAATTTTATTGGCAATCGTCCTGGATGACTTGAACGGGCCACGCTTAACCAACTGAACCATGCGATCGTCGGTCTTAGATAATGTTTTTCTAGGTGCTCCCCGAGTTTTACCTATTTTTCCGGTTTTAGGGCATTGGTTACGAAGTTTTGAGAACGTTTCATTAACATGGCAATGGATTTATTCGTTTTTCCTTCATCTCGGAGTCGTCGAATTAGCCTTCTCACCTCTGCACTGCATTGACGCCCACGGCCCAACTAATACAATTTTAATGGTTATTAAGTCCTCATTTACTTATATTTTCCTAATACCTTACCTTCTGCAACCAAATAATTGTATTTATTAACTACAGGTTAATGTTTTGCTTCATACACCTATTTTATTGACCAGCCGAGTTGCTGTCTAACCAACAAAACAATCCACAATTTTTCCCAGAAAGCTAATTAATTCCGGGAATTCACAGAATTCGTACCGAAACAGTATGACCATATCAAAAAAGTATAGCTTCCTTATTAAATGTTATGTTTATATCGATTTAAATCTATATTTAAGGATAAAAAACTTATATTATTGTATTATTGTCTAAGAGACAGACTTACTTAGAGTAAGAGTGTGACTTTTTAGTCGAAAACATTTGAAATTTTAATTTCTGATCAACGCTCAACATTTATAAATTCAATCATATAAATCCATTTTTGTGCAGTTATGCCTCCCAAAAAACGTTCGATTGGTAGTTCTACGTCTCAAGCACAAAAGAAAAAGGCAAAGCGAGCTTCTGAAACAAACGAGCAGCGATATGCAAGACTAAAAACTGACCGAGAAGTGCATGAGAGAGCCCGTTCATCGGAAGCCAACCAGCAACAAGAAGCAAGAATGGAAACCGACCGAGAACTTCATATGAGAGCCCGTGCATTGGAAAGCAACGAGAAGCGAGAATGGAAGCTAACCGAAAACTTCATATGAAAGTCCGTGCATCGGAAAGCAACGAGCAACGAGAAGCGAAAATGGAAGTCGACCGAGAACTTCATATGGGAGCTCGTGCATTGGAATCGAACTAGCAAAGAGAATCGAGAATGGAAACCGACCGAGAACTGCATGCGACAGCCGTTGCATCGGAATTGAACGGGTCAATTAAAGAAAAAATAAACAATTGCAAAATGCACCAAAAACAAATTTTTCCGTTGGTTAATTTTTATAATAGGGGAAGGCAGAACAACGTCTGCCGGGTCAGATAGTTATTATATAATATTGCCATAGTTCAAAATTTAAACTTCAAATGCAGTTGCGGTTGCCTGAAACACCTTTACTGCTTGGCTTAACGCTGCCAGGAATGTCCTCAACGTAGCGTTTGTTGCTAGTTTTGCTTCTCCCGAGAACTTTATGTTATCGGACAGTGGGACGCATTATCTCTAGCGCAGTTCCATTAATTTGCAAACACTACTCATCTCATAGCCTGTTTATTCGTGCGCCAATAGACATAACTGTTTATTTGCAGATTACATCTCCAGGAGTAACAACCCTGCTAGATCGTCAATTCAGAACCAACATTATATGACCTCGAGCAGGCTAAAACTTGCTTGTTATGAGTCTACATCACTAAAAAAAGCTAAACCTAATTCAACAAGCATACATAAGGAAAATTTGCTAAATGCTCTGGTTTTATTTGTAAACCTGGGTTATTTATTCCTGTTTCAAAATCACATTATAAAATTTAAAAAAAATTGGTATTTATAAAAAACTCGGCGAGCTCAACTAAACCTTTATTTGACAGCATCTATTTAAAATTAACAACTTTTGAGGCTTAACTACGGTCGCTTTTGTGCGTTTGGTTCATTTCAATAACATTTTATTACAATGTTGACTTAAATTCTATTTCAACTCCTTTCCTTAGCGATTAAGGGTACTGTATACCTTCAGCAACATTTTTTTTCGATTATTTTTTTTGGTTTTAATTATGTGTTATGATCAGAGCTCGTAAATAACAATTGATCGTTTTTCCCTTTGCGGTCTGCTCAATAACAAAACCGAAAAAACCCATGCACGCTTGCTCTCGCTCTGAGCAGAACACTTCGTTTCTTTTGTTTTTGTTTTCAGTTGACTGTTCTCAGCTGATCTGTTCTCTTTTTTCTCATTCAATAACAATTTATAGAGAGCGTTTCGACTGAGCGCTCTCACATTAAGAGTCAGCAGATGAGCGAAAAAAAAACTGATCGCCTCAAAGGGTCTTTTTTTTCTGCACTGGTTTTTTTTTGTGTTTGTGGCTTGTGCGAGTCACAACTTGTGACACACACAAACGCAAGTGACTTTTATAATTTTCGCTCCCGTCGATTTATTCAGCGAATGAACAGAGCAAAAGCGAATCAAGAACATCAAGAGCCGATGAGAACGGTTCATCTCCGACTCTTTGCTTAAGGGGCCGTAAGTAACTGTTATTTTTGGACAACGAAAAATGGTCAATTGTTATTTGCTAGCTCTGCTTATGATGTTAAAAGCATCCTCTGATGCTTACGACGTATTGTCGTACCATTATGGTGTGAACTAGGATATTTGGGATCGGTCAATAAATAACGGAGCTAGAACCAATGAAAGGGGTTAAAAACGGTCGCTTTTCGAAATTTCGAATTTGAAACCCCATAACTCCGTTATTTATTGAACGATCGAAAGTATCCTAATTCACACCATAACCACATCAGTTCTTAACAAAATCCCATTTTTAATTTCGCATAATCCGCATAATTTTTGACCGACTTTGAACCGAAATACAAGAAAATTTCTAAATTTAATTTAACCGATTACGTATCGAATAAAAAAACCGCTTACAGATATCACTTTTAGTTTTTGGGTAATTTAGTTTTTCGTAAACCCTTAAAAAATGGCACCTGAAGGTATACAGTACCCTTAAACAAGTGTGGGACTACTCCTCTTCAGGACGTGTCTCGCTGTAGAAACCCAGATTCATAGTGGGTATCATATTGCTGTAAAAAGAGAGCTCGGCGGCCGAGGGACGCATTTGCACGGGCTGCGCAGGAATCACAGGAACGGGAAGCGCTTGCTCAGCCAAATTATGCATTGCCTCTTGAGTGCTTTTCGCTATTTGATGCTGTAACTGGTGCACTTTCAAATGATTCTCCAGCTCCACCTGCTGCAAGAAACTAATGCAACAGATGGCACAAGTGTAGCTGGGACCATGAGCCTCCAGCTCATGTCGCTGCAGCTGCTCGCGACGATTGAAGCCCTGATGACAGATTTTGCATGCAAAGAGTGAGTCCATGTGAAGGGCACGATGGCGTTGTAGATCACGCTCGCGCTGAAAACTTCTGTCGCAGACATCGCAGCGAAAACTGCGCGAGGCTTTTGGTCTGCTAATGGGCGTGAAGAACTGCTGCTGCTGCGGCGGCGGCTGTTGTGAGAGCTGCTGCTGTGGGAGTTGCTGCAGCTCGACGGAGTCGCGTTTTTGGTGTACTTGCTGATGGGACATTAGTTTGTCCTTGCGCGACGAGGAATATGGACAACGTAAACACTGAAATGGTTTGATCTCCTCATGAGATCGCATATGCTTCATCATCTCCATTGCAGTTTGAAAAGACCGTGGGCATTGCTGGCAGACAAAGGGCTTAACACTGCTGTGAATGCGCATATGCTTGGTCAGATTGGTGTTGCGTGAAAAGCTCTTGGAGCAGACCTGACAGGTGAAGGGCCTGACGCCCGTATGAACCAGGGCGTGTTTTTTTAGATCGGAACGACGCACAAACCCCTTTCGGCACTGAGCACAGACATACGGACGGTCGGCATCGTGCAGCATTTTGATGTGGGCTATTAGAGCGGGTCGAGTGGTTAGAGTCAAGTTGCAATAGCTGCAGCCGAATGGAGCAGCCGGGTCGTGCGAACTCTTCTCATGCTCCAAACAGTCTGACTGGAGGGTAAAGCCCAAATCGCAAAACTGACAGTGATATGCCAGCTTGGGACGTGCCATATGGAACTCCATTGTATCCATTTGATGCACCGTTTCTTCTCCCGCTCGGGAAACCTGCATGCGAGCCATCTGTGCCGCATCCATTCCCAAAGGAATTTCGGTTTCCTCACCATTTTCTTCATCCTCTTCCTCGTCTTCATCAACATCGCCGTCCTCATCCTCCTCTTCCTCGCCCTCCTCCTCTTCGCCCTCAGAGCCCATCATAAATTCATCTTCACTTGTCTCGGACAACTTGTCTGGATCCACTTCTACAATGATACAGCCCTCCTCCGGCTCAAATACACCAGGATTGTCATTTAAGCCAGGGCGATACTTGGGATCTTGCTTCAATAGTTCCTTTAGCTCCTCTTGCAATGCCATTTCCCGCTCTACCAAGCCTTTGCGCTGCTCAAACACATCCTCCAGCAATTCCAGGCAATTTGAGCAGATGCATTCCGGAAGAGACTCATGGCGTTCGTACTAGAAATGTCGGAAATTCTAAACGGTGCTCCTTTACCTTTACCCCTGAGGTACTCACCTGGACGCCACAGATTTGCTGGCAGAATTCAGCTATGTTGCCCTGCTGATAATAGTCCAACGTAGTTTCAAATATATTAGGGCCACTTGAGAGTCGATGACACAGCCGGCAATGGGAAGACTGTTCCTGGTCAGTTCCTGGCATCATGCTGATCTTTTCTTCGGTTGTGGCGGCGTCTGTGTACATGTCGAGCATTTTTCCTGCCCTCCCACTCTTTTCCAGAAATTTAAGGCAGACCACATTTGATTATTTTCGAGATTAATGAGACCACATTAGCATCTTTTTGGGCAATTTATTAATCGTACTCAAAGGTATCGATTGGTACTCATCTGTGGCTATCGATAGAAGCGATAAGAGTAACGGTCTTTATTTCAAGCAGGCCATCCACCAGTGTTGTCAGAACATGAGTAGCTAAAAATAGCTAAAAATAAAAAAGTTGCTAAAATAAAAAGCTAAAAAGTAAAACTTAAAAAACTGGTTTTTTCGGATTGAAATCCAAGAGATACTTGTGAAAAATTAATTTGTAATGCGTTACGAATACAAAAATACTTTAAATGAGGTCTTGAAAACGCTCTGGAGCAGTGTTGCCAGAATATGTGAACCACAAGCTGATAAATTTACGGAAAAATTGCTAGAAATAGCTAAGAACTGCAAAGGGACTAAAATCCAACAATAACTTAAAAAATAGCGGTAATTGTCTAGTATAGTAAAACCCATACATAATTTCGGTACCGCATCAGCAAACTTCAATATTCATTTTAAAAGAAACCAATGACCGCAGCGATTTTTGAATGATAATTCTTTTTAATACTCCGTGTATCGAAGAAATTATTTTGAAATATTTTGATCACAGGTTTCTGTACTTGACAATTACCAAAACTACTTTACAAGGTGCTTAGACAAACAAGTTCTTCAAAAAGGACTGAATCCCGCAATGAATTCACAATCTTTTTTTTTTTTTTTTTTGAGTCCGAGCCTAACCCGAATCTTCCTCATTTTGAATAAAAATATTTTGTCGATAAATCATACTATTCAATGTCTTATGCGTTATATAATTATCACTCCGAAGTTCACTTCCGAGTCTTTTTACTCAGGAGAAGCTCTATAGCAAAGGTTTCAAACCAATTTAATAATCGTTAATACGCACTTCGGTGTTCGGTGAACAAGTATTCATTTTCCCACTAACCATGCGAACATTTCTCACGAACATCATTTGATAGAAAATTGCAACATGTAAGCATGGCAGAGCAAAGCAACAAAATGAAGAAAAACAATTGCAAAAAAAAGAACAGTATGTGGATAAAAGACGAACAAGTGCGTGTGTGGGCGGCCTGCTTTAAAACTTTTTGAAATCTATCTATTGACTATTGTCATTTGCAGTGTGAGCTTATTCGGCGCTAACTTTGTTTGAAATTAAATGGTTTAGTACACTGCGCGTCATTAGGACAGCACACCCCTCGTACGAGTCGTTTTTGCTTAATTCAAACCAAACCAAATGAGTAAAAATTTTGATTTTTGTGTTTATTGTCGATTTAATTCATAATCGGGCCTGTTCAGAATTCTTATCATTGGCTATAGGAAAGCGATTAACGTCTTAAAACTCGTCAAAGATATGAACCGTTCCGAACCGTTTTTCTTTGTGACTTTCAGTTCGGTTCAGCATTTCTGAAATGAAGCCGGTTTGGTTCACAAGCTGGAATAAGCGTTTCGGTTCGGTTCAAACCCGGTTCGGCTCAGAACCGGTTAGCATCCCTGCGGTCAATCGATTAATTGTCAGAGGAAATAATATCTGGCATACATCTATATATATAAAAGAAAGTCGTGTTAGTTACACCACTTATAACTCAAGAACGGCAGAACAGATTTGGGTGAAAATTGGTAGGGAGGTAGCTTAGAGCCAGGAGACGGACATAAGATACTTTTTATCCCGTTCGACACCAATAATTTATCATTTAATTATTTTTTGGTTTTAGTTAGCGACGTAAGTAAACATTTCTATACGTCACTAAGTTAGGTTACACAATTCGTAGCACGTTAGTGCTGATAACCGTCAGTGCTGACACTTTTAGCTTGTGATCATTGTGTTTGTATTTTAGCCGTTTTTCGGCCAGACTCATATTATTTCAAATTTTAGCTATTTTTCTCTGTTTTTCGTTCAATTGCTCAATCTCAATCTATACATCTATATAAAAGTGAAAGTATGTTTGTATGTTTGTCCCTTATGGGCGTCTAAACCGATGAACCGATCTTCACGAATTTTTCACAGTATGTTCATGTCGATCGGGAAAGTGTCATAGGCTATGTCTCACCGTTCATCCGATTGCAATATATCTTTGGGGAATGGCTGAACGCTTACCAGGGAAGGTTTCTAAGTGGAAGAAATTTGCGGAAAATTGTCCAAAAACCGCGAAAATTGCAAAATTTATGGTTTCGGTAAAGCTTTGGGGAATGGTTTGACGCTTGCCCGGGAAGGTTTCCAAGTAGATGAAATCTGCGGAAAATGGACCAAAAACCGCGAAAATAACAAAATTATACCGTTTATCCGATTGCAATAAAACTTTTGGGAATGGTTGAACGCTTGCCAGGGAAGGTTTCTTAGTTGAAGAAATTTGCGGAAAATGGACCAACTATAAAACTTTGGAGTTTGATTGGACGCTGCGTGTGAAGGATTCTGATTTGAAGGAATGGGTGGGAAATAGTCCAAGAACCGCGATAATTCAAATTCGATGAAATTTTGGTCAATGGTTAGACCCTTGGCCGCGAAGGTTTCCAAGGTCCAAAATGGCAAAATTCACAAAATTATACCGTTCATCCGATTGCAATCAAACTTTGGGGAATGAATTGAACGGTTTCTAAGTTGAAGAAATTTTCAGAAAATGGTCAAAAAACCGAGAAAATTGCAAAATTTGCAGTTAACATTGAGGAATTGTTCGACGCTTGCCCGGAAAGTTTTCAAAGTGGAAGATATGGGCGGAAAATGGTCCAAGAACCGCTAAATTTACAAAATGTTTGATTTTTATGAAGCTTTGAGGAATGGTTGTACGCTTGCCCGCAAAGGTATCTTAAATGAAGAAATGGGCCGGAAATGGTCAAAAAACCACGAAATTTCAAAAACTATACCGTTCATCGGATTGCCATAAAACTTTGGGCAACGCTTGCCCGCGAAGGTTTCTAAGGTCTAAAAATCGCGAAATTTGCAAAATAACCTTATGAGAATTTATGAAAGCGCTTAGTGCTTATATTACAATGCCGGCGTTGGTAAATGGAAGCTGTTGCGTAACTTGCAAATTTTTGATTTGAGCCTGGATTATTGTGAAGATTTGATAGACGGCAATTGTAGACGGGTAAACAGGAGGTTTTAATCAAACGGTCAAAAAAGTCACGATTTTAGATTATCATGAAGACGTGTATATAGAAAAAAAGATCGCACGGTCCAAAATGTTTATACCGACATGCAGCCTGCACTAGATTGAATATAATCGCTCTCTTAAGAATCATAAGAACCCGGGCGACGCCGGGTATTCAGCTAGTTATAAAATAAAAATAACACGGAACAACAAAATTACCAATTTGTGAGGTGCTGTCGATTTAACATAGAATTTAACGTCAGCTTATTTACCGATAACAATCATAATCTGTTGTTTTTCATTTTTATTTAATTACTAGCTGAATACCCGGCTTCGCCCGGGTCCTTATGTTTCTTATGAGAGCGACTGTATTCAAGCTAGTGAAGGCTGCATGCCGGTATAAACATTCTTCATGATAATTTAAAATCATGACTTTTTTCAAATTGTGCCTTTTTTGACCGTTTGATTAACAATTCCTTTTTACCCGTCTACAAACTTCACAATAAACCAGTCTCAAATTAAAAATTTGCATATTACGCAATATTTTGGACCGTGTAATCTACAGCTTCCATTTACCAACGCCGGCATTGTAATATAAGCACTGATGAACGGTATAGTTTTTGAAATTTCGTGGTTTTATGACCATTTCCGGTCCATTTCTTCAATTTAGACACCTTCGCGGGCAAGCGTACAACCATTCCTCAAAGCTTCATCAAAATCGAACATTTTGCAAATTTCGCGGTTCTTGGGCCATTTTCCGACCATTTCTTCTACTTGGAAACCTTTCCGGGTAATCGTCGAACCACTATCCAAAGATTTACCGAAACCGCAAATTTATTCATTTTCGCTGTTTTTGGACAATTTTCTGCAAATTTCTTTAACTTAGAACTTCCGAGCAAGCGTTCAATTCATTCCCCAAAGTTTAATTGCAATCGGATGACGGTTATAATGTGCGAATTTCGCGATTTTTGGACCTTAGGAACCTTCGCGGCCAAGCGTATAACCATTGACCAAAATTTCATCGCAATCGGATGAACGGTATAGATTTTGAATTATCGCGGTTTTTGGACTATTTCCCGCCCATTTCTTCAAAACAGAATTCTTCACGCGCAAGCGTCCAAACATTTTCCAAAGTTTTATAACAAACGAACATTTTGCGAATTTCGCGGTTTCTTCTACTTGGAAATCTTACGGGCAAGCGTCGATCAATTTCCCAAAGTTTTAGCGAAAACGTAAATATTGCAATTTTCGCGGTTTTTGGACCATTTCACAGACATGAGACAAAGCCTATGGCACTTTCCTCATCGACATGAAAATAGTGTGAAAAATTCATGAAGATCGGCTCAGCGGTTTAGACGCCCATAAGGGAACTCGTTAAAATAGCGAATGTTCCAGGTTGCAGACATTGGATACCAATTTTCGCTTTTGTCAGCCTTTACAAAGATACAATATTAAAGTTTAACTGTCGTATATTAAAAATATAAGTTGGCTGAGTGGTTTGGTATGCCGCCTTACATTCTTAGGTATTGTTAATTCAAGTCCCCTAAATAATTTTTATTTCAAATTTTTTTTTTTACCGTCAGAAACAAAAATATAAAGACATACGTTTTACAGCTATTCTGCAGCAGTGGCCGTTTTATATTTCGGTACAAATAGGCCATTAATTATTTTGTATTTAATAGTCTGTTATAGCTAACACCAAAATGGATACTAAAACTAGTTTGTCGACCGATCGTTCCTGTAACTTAGGCCGTCCCATAGATCGTTTCGTCATCGTAGCGTCCTTGTCACATCAAGCGCCTAAGCCAATTGATCTTCAGGAGAACTTAATGAGCAAGGTTCAGCAATTCTGGAAGGGCGCCGGTACGTTTTGAGGTTTGGTTAATCGTCTAGCATTAGTTGTTCGGGTAAGGGTTGGCTCAGAACCGAATTGTATCCCTGCTTATAATTATGACGAATATCATGAATTAAATTTTCAGTTTGATGGGGTAAGAGGGATGGGGAGAGAGGTGTGTCTCCCTACGAGTCCTTTACATATATAAGTCACTTTTCGAAATACATACCCCGGTTGCTTGCCACCGATTTGTTAATTTTTTTTTGCTCACATGAAGTCATACCTTAAGGATCCTTAATGTTGGTCCTTTCAGGACATGTGATGTATCATATGAAAGGAATTGAGCCACCCATCATGAATGTTTTTAAATTTTGGTAATACTCCACCCGGTTCTAAAATATTTAGTCAATTTTTATTTTCAATTTTTATAAAAATTGAAAATTCATATTTTTGTTTTTTTTTATAAAAATTAATTATTTTCATTTTTATTTTTATTATAAAAATTGAAAATAAGCGTTACATTATGATTTTTAAATAAAAATTGAAATTAAATTATTATTTTGTAATTTTTTTTTTAAATCAAAAATAAAAGTTATTTTTCAATTTTTTTGATAAAAATAAAAAAAATAATGGTTATTGTACAATTTTTATTTTAAAAATTATAACCGTTACGGTCCCTGATTTAAACAAATAAAAATCGACCAATAAATAGTATATTAGATTAGTATGAAAAAAATCTTTCAAAATTATTATTGACGAAGAAAAAAATAAAAATATATAATAATTATTATTGTAAGAGGGGAAAAAATAAAATTCAAAAATAATTATTATGTTCTGATTTTTATATAAGAAGGTGTGATTTGTTTACATACTCTTGACCTGTGACAACCTTTGTCACAAATTGTCACAGACAATAGTGTCACAGTGTGACGCGGTGTCAGCCCAGCATACTTTTGAAATAGCTAGATAAGCTAGCATCGACTTTCAACAAAAATAGCTAGTTCCGGCGTGGAAGAAGCTAAATTGGCAGCGCTGTCCACAACAAAAAATAGCGCGCTGCTCGAACAACTTTTTTCCCTTTCTCCGGCACAGTCGCACTAGCAAAATCAAAATGGATCAAGCCGAAGATTCGGTGAGTTAAAATTGTTGTAATTCAATATTTAAAACGACTGGCAGTTTCAAATAACTTAACAAAATTTTCCATGCAGAATGCGAGTTCCTCCATTTCCATTGCGGGCACCAGCTCGGCATACGCCAATAAAAGCGAAGAGGATCGGCGCAAACGATTCGATTTTCTGCTCAAACAAACGGAAATATTTACGCATTTCATGGCAAACTGCGATGAGAAACCTACTCCCACCAAGACCGATCCCGATGGTAGTCGGGTTAAGAGGAAGAAGTAAGTAGAATCAAAGACTCTGCAGTGCATAGATGAGACAACTGAAACAAATGGCGCAAGCAGCTGCAGTATTTTTTTCCTTGCATTTGCTCTTTGCCTTCGTATTGGAAAATGCCGATAATGTCAATTTGATTGTGTGAGATGTTGTCCCATCTATACATGGCTATGGGTCTCATTTAAACTGATAAATATTGATAAATAATTTGCTTATATTAAATACCGCTTAGACTTGCCAAAAAAAAGGAGGAATCTGTTCGTTTTGACGCCACGCCCAGATACATTAAGGGCGAGATGCGAGATTATCAGTTGCGCGGGTTAAATTTTTTGATCTCCTTGTATGAGAACGGCATCAATGGCATTTTGGCGGACGAAATGGGACTGGGCAAGACCCTGCAATCGATTTCCATGCTGGGCTATCTCATGCACTACAAGTAAGTTGAGATTTCTCTCAGGGATGCAAACCGGTTCTGAACCAACCACCAGTAGGTCATGATACCTTTTAGTATGCCAGTTGAAAGACAAAATAATGAAATCTCCCTCGCATACCAGAGAGCATCGGCGATGTTTCTTAGAGTAGAAAGGCTTGATCTGAGTCCTGTAAAAAAGAATCTGTAAAAGCAACGAACCGACATCCTTCGCTCTTCTGCAGCAGCCGCAAATCCGGAATAGGAAACTCTTAATCCTAAGAGTTGAATAGGAGCAAATTTTCGGCATAAAGACAAGATAATTTCATGGGATTTCGAAGGCAGAAGCGCACTTGATTCCTCATTCGAGGAATACAGGCAGGTATAAGTCGTGAAAAGAGTAAATAGTGATATCGATTTGTGGTATTAAAGTTCGTAAGGCTTGCTATCCAATTGGTATTTTATATGTTAGATTGAAACAAATTACACATTTTTCATCATTCAGGCTAAATGGTTGAAATCCCTTTTAAAATAATCCAAACAGGAGGCCGTCGAGTTATTCCTCGACTTTAAAATTGTCCTGTTTTCACAGGGCAACCGTGATTTTGGTGGAGGTTTATTTTGATCAGATTAATATCAGATCAGATTTGTTTATATAGATTGCACTGAACAAAGCTGCATCATTGGTTTTGTTCTATCAGTTCTTGTTTCCAAGATATGGCGATATGGGAAAAACGATTTTGTCGAATTTTTGGTCACTTTAGGAATAATGAAGGCCACACTAGTAATAAATATATGGACTTATGATTTATATGCGACAGAGCACATATCAATGCATCTTTATAAAATAAAAAGCGCTATAAAAGTATACCGGAATTGTCTTAATTGACATCTAAAGTCAGACAATTCTCTTAATGGCATTTTTTTTTTTAAATTATTCATCACTTTTAAGCTAGCGCGGTTATTGAATCAATATTTTGGCCATTTGAGCAATAGCAAAACAGTTGATCTAATTATGTGATTTTTATGGCATTTTTATCAGCTTATTTGTACAGCCTGTTTAAGAAAAAAACACATATTAATGTTTATGGGAGGACAACTAGATTCGTACCTTAAATTTATATAGGAACCAGAGACCTGGAACAAGCCTCTAATGTTCGATCACACTCGTACGTTTACTTGGCTTGGTTGGGCTCGTCGCATTGGTTCGAAACACTCGAAATGATCGCAAGCACATTGAGTCAGAACGAGCAAGCTCTTTGCTTCGCACGAGTAATAGTATGAACAAGCTTTTCATAACACGTGTCAAAATAAGCCTTTTGCCAGCAATAGCCGAGCCCATGGTGCAACAAGCAAGGTGCGGCGCTCCCAGACTGCGCCCTCAGCAAAGTACTTAAAAAGTACAAAAAAGCTCATTACTCAAAAAAAAGCTGACGGCGAGCATTGACAAGCATCTTATGCAGTTGTTGTGTTTTGAACACTTTAAACAACAACATGCCACAAGAAGGAAACAGAAACCTTATGCAAAATACAAATGCAGCAAATCTTTGACTTCGGCATCAAGTACTCTCGATGACTCCCGGCCCCATGGCTCCTTAAAACAAGAACAAATTAAGACAAGAGAATTGGTGACAAAATGGGATTTAAGTTGAAAATTCCTTGTTTATAAGGTCGGCAAAAAAGAGCTCTAATTTAAGCACCGTGGATTTCAAATTAAAATAGTTTATGAAAATTCAAAAAATAAATGACCTGTTTCTGGTAGAATTTTTCTAATATATTTTGGAATGCTGAACTCGAGAAAAGATTTCATATGGGAACGTTTTTAAATATGAATTTTTAATAAGGGACTAATACCGGAACCGTTAATCGAAATAAACCGTTTCAAATTACGTACCAGTACCGGAATCGGAACTGATAAAAATGTTTTTTGAGAACCGAATACCGTTGTTATTAGAGCCGCTACAACCGAAACGGTTTCGGCTTTCTACCTTTACAGAGCACATCGTAGTTTTGGTCAGAAGTTTGTAAAGTAAAGAAGGAATCATAAGCACCCCTCCGTCCAATGAGACTTACGCGAAACTATCAGCTTATAAGGGAGCGTAACGTACATACATACATTGATTGACATGTTTTACACCGATGATGCTAGAGATGACAGTTCATTGGTTGTGATAGGTTATCGCTAGATGGCTAGTGATAAAGACGTTTCGACATATGTGCAGTGTGCAGCTAAAAGATATCTCTGTGCAAAATTTGAGCTCGATAGCCTTAAAACTGAGGGACTAGCTTGCGTTGAAACAGACAGACGGACGGACGGACAGACAAAGCTCAATCGACTCAGCTCGTCATGCTGATCAAGAATATATATACTTTATGTGGTCGGAGATGATTCCTTCTATGCGTTTCAAACTTCTGGACCAAATTATAATACGCTTTTCAAAAGTATAAATATAATCCAGAAAGTAGAAGCGAATAAAAGTGCTTTCATATAAAATACATAATTTTTTATTTATACTATTTTTCCAAAAAAATTATTTTCTCCCATAAAAATTTTTGTAATCGATCTTGGAGTTCAGCATTCCAAAATACACTAAAAAAATGTGTTAATAGAATTAGGTCTTTTTGGCTGTAAACGAGTGTTCTCAAAATGTACACTTTTGATATACGAAGATATGTACAGTAGAGTGGATCAATTTTTTTTCGCGACAAAGCGGTTGTCTAAATGGTAATCTACGTCGAATTCTTAGAAGGTTTGCGAAGAAACCATGGGTCTACAATCAAAATCGAGCTTCCCGTTTTTAAGAAGAAACTTTTCGTATCGTAATGGGCTAAAATTAAGATAAATAAGTTAGAAAGACGATCGAGACGGAACTGTGAAAAGAACGTTGTGATCTTTAACAAGAAAGAAAGTTTTCCTTATAACTCGACAACCGTTCATCCGATCTTTACCATTCCTTTGACGGATCGGTAAATAATCCTGATTACTAAATATGTCCTGAAGGAGCGAACCTTCTATCTATAAAACTGTGGGAAATATGACGTTTTTACCAATTTGAAAATAAACTTGATCTGCCTGCAAGTATAAGAAGCATATGTCCCATACATGTAAAACCTCTATCTCTTACCATCTCTGAGATCTGTGCGTTCATACGGACAGACAGACGGACATGGCTATATCGACTCGGCTGTTGATGCTGATCAAGAATATATATACATTATGGGGTCGGAGATGCTTCCTTCTGGCTGTTACATACTTTTGCACAAACTTATTATATTCTATGTACCTCTGGTGCAGAGTATAAAAATAATTTATGTTTATAAAAATTAAGTAATTCATCATGCAAAGAATTACATATTTTTAAGGTCTTGTTGGCTGTCCATTCTAGGTGTTGCGTTTCGACTTTCAACCGTGACTGCCATAACACCATCGCGATTTTTTCAATAGTTCGACGTAAAACACTAGTCAGTAGCTGCACAAATCGCTCGGTTCCTTGAATGTGTAGATTAATTGGCGGATCCGGAAGCGGTGGATCTTTAAGTTCTATGATTCGTACCTTCTGGACATATTTAATAATCAGGTCTATTTACCGATCCGCCAAAGGATTGGGAAAGATCGGATGAACGGTAGTCGAGTTATAAGGAAAAAAAAATAAGCTAGGCGGCACTTCACACACCTTAACACCATCTTTGGGAGGTACAGATTATCTTATAGTCGGTCTTTATCGACTTTTTAACTTGTTTATCTTAATTTTAGACCATTACGATACGAAAAGTTTCTTCTTAAGAACGGGAAGCTCGATTTTGATTTTAGACCCATGGTTTCTTGGGCAAACCTTCTTAAAATTCATCGCAGATTACTATTTTGACAACCGCTTGGTGCCAAAATTACCTATCATTTATTGGATTTCATTATTTCTTTTCTGCGGTTGAGATTCAGAGGACTATTTTTAGAAATTCTGAATCTTGAGCAAACAAAGTTACATAAAATAGAGTTGAAAGCGCATGAATCAAAAAATTCGGAATCTCAAGTTAATGTTTGGATTAAGAGTTTTCATTGTTTCCGTACTTTTAACATCGAACATTCTTGAGCTTTCCTGAACGAACGATTTCGCTAGAGAAGATATTTATAATTTGCAGTGTATACAAACCACCCAAAACGAGACTTTCGGCTTTAAATTTAGTTGTGGTAACCTCAGCTGGTTCTAGTATGCGTACTATTTCGCGTACTGTTCCCACACTTTCCGATGTAGAAGAATGTCGTTATCTGCGTCCGCAAAATTTAAGAAATGCTGAAGTTGTCTTTTGCCAGACGTTTTACGCCTTCTTAGAAAAATGGCAAGAAAATTTGAAACCGTGTAAAGGTTTCTTCGTCGCGCTACATACATTTGACCAAAATTTCGATGGGCTCTGCAAAGGTAAAAAACCGAAACAGTACCGGTACCAACGTTTCGGTTTTCCCATAATAACGGTAAACGTTATTCGGTTCTCAAAAAAAATTTGTATCGGTTCCATTTTCGGTTCCGGTATGCGACTTGAAACGATTTATTTTGGTTAACGGTTCCGGTACCGGTATTAATCCCTAGTAATAAGTAATTTTTGAGTTTCCATCAAGCAGATTTTTTCACTTAAGTCTTTAGGCAAGTAGCTCAGCCGCTTCTTTCTATAGACTGAGGTCCCGAATTAGGTCATTAAATTCCACTTGATTAAATAACTGGACGTATTGGTAATCAAGCATGTTTAAATAGCTAAGGTCAGTCTCATCGTTGTCGCTATCTTCTAATTTCTAGTCGTGAAAGTCAGGTTTTGGAAATTCCTTTCAATGAACAACAGGATGTTCAAAAAGTAATGAGACTTCAAATTTGGTGGTGAAAAAAAAGGTGTCGTCACGGCGGCCACGATTCCGGGTCTCCGGAGCGTCCGAAATGAAAAAAAAAACGGGGTTATAATCAGTATAGATGTAATTCTCGGGTGAACCTCAAACTTAATTTTGTGATTTTTTTTTGACAAAATGGCGGCCATTCAAAAAAAAAATTTCAATTTCGGGCTTTTTTTTTGTAGTTTAGTGTAAAAAAAAAATAGTAAACAATTTTTTAAAATTATGGTCGAGGTTCACCCGAGAATGGTGACAATTCTGCGTCGATTCCACTTTGTTTCATGAAAATCGGTTCAGTTGAACTGGAGATATCATGGCCGCCAGTTCGAAAAACGTGGTTTCGAGATAAACGCGCTTTAAGTTTGCAGTTGCTTGGGAATTTAGGTCACATTGGGTCACTAAAAGGACTATATCTCCTAAACTAATTCGAGTTTTCGAAAATCCTTTTGGGGGGATATTTTTGAATATCCAAGCTATAAATAAATGCAAAAAAAAAAGTCGAAAAAAAAAGTTGCTCAATGAGAAGACCCCCTTAACTTCTTGGATATTTTCAACCGTAGTGATGTTTGCTACTGAGGCCCTTTAAATTCACGGCACAAAAATTGCAATTATCCGGCTCGTTCCACACCATCGGCATGCCAAATTTTAAAATCACTCTTTTTTCCTATGGCCCATTGTCGCATATGCTCTTTGCAAGTCTTGAATCTAGTTGTCCTCCCAAAAACATAAATTTGTATTTTCGTCTTAATTAGGCAGTAACTTTGCCAAATAAGCTGATTAAAGTGCGATAAAAATCACATAATTAGATAAACTATTTGGCTACTTGTTAAATGGCTAAAATATTGATTCAATAACCGCGCTAGCTTAAAAATGATGATTAATTTTGGAAAAAATACCATTTTCGCTTTACTTTTATAGCGCGTATCATTTTATAAGGATGATATTTATAACTAGTGTGGCCTCCATAATTCCTAGAGTGCCAAAAAACTAGACAAAATCGTTTTTCCGCTATATCTTGAAAGAAGAACTGATGTGGAGCTAAACCGAAACCAGTTTTGGAATCAGTGAGCAAAATTTATCATATTTTTACATCGACAAGGCTGCACCTCACAAAGTTGGTCATTTTATCGGCCTGTGTTATTCTACATAGTTCCCTTATAGAATTTCTTAAAAAATGATAAGTGATCAAACCAAAGGCGTTAATAAGTTGATTTCTCAGTGTGCTCGTCACCCTGATCAAAAAACAGATCGGAAACTAATATTTCTAAGAGTTCCAAACTTCTGGGCAAGATTATCGTAACCTCTGCAACATAGTCCGCGGCAGTCTCTCTGACAATGAGATATTCTTGGCAAGCATTCGGCTCGTAAGCATGCGTTTTTCCGAATTTGTACAGAAGTTCAGTTAGCTCTAAAACCCAGGCGGTTTGCATCCCTGATTTTTCGATCCCATTCAAAATTTTAACCACCATTTTAATTTTAGAAACCAACCCGGACCCCACATTGTCATTGCACCAAAATCCACTCTGCAGAATTGGATCAATGAATTCAAAAAATGGTGCCCTTCCATGCGTGCCATTTGTCTTATTGGTAGTAAGCAGTCGCGTAAGGAATTCATTAAAAATGTCCTACTGCCTGGAGAATGGGAAGTGTGCGTCACTTCATATGAGATGTGCAAGTGTGAGAAAACTGCCTTAAAGAAATTAAATTGGCGCTATTTGGTCATTGATGAGGCTCATCGCATTAAGAATGAGAATTCCCAATTGTCCGAAATTGTGCGGGAATTCAAGGCTTGCAATCGTTTGCTCCTCACGGGTACCCCACTCCAAAATAATCTGCATGAGTTGTGGGCTCTTTTGAACTTCCTGTTGCCCGATGTTTTCAATTCCTCGTCAGATTTCGATGAGTGGTTTAATACAAACACTTGTATGAGCGATGCGGCTTCGATCTCGCGTATTCACGCCGTATTGAAACCCTTTCTGTTGCGACGCCTCAAGTCGGAGGTGGAAAAGTCATTGAAACCCAAAATGGAATACAAGATATTTGTGGGTCTGTCAAAGATGCAAAAGGATTGGTATATCAAAATTTTAACCAAGGACATCGACATTATAAGTGCGTCTGGAAATGTAGCGAAAATGGCTATACAAAACATTCTCATGCATTTGAGGAAGTGCACCAATCATCCGTATCTCTTTGCTGGAGCCGAACCGGGCCCGCCCTACACCACAGGCTCCCACTTGATCGATAATTGTGGAAAAATGATCGTTTTGGATAAACTATTGTCCAAGCTACAGAAGCAGGGTTCACGTGTCCTAATCTTCTCCCAAATGACTCGCATGCTGGACATCCTGGAGGATTATTGCGATTTTCGCGATTACAAGTATTGCCGTCTAGATGGTGATACTGACCATGAAGATCGCAATAGCCAAATCCAAGAGTACAATATGGAAAACAGCACCAAGTTCATCTTCCTATTGTCCACACGTGCCGGTGGTTTGGGTATCAATTTGGCCACCGCCGACTCAGTGATTATGTACGACTCCGATTGGAATCCCCAAATGGATTTGCAGGCCATTGATCGTGCCCATCGTATTGGTCAAAAGAAACAGGTGCGTGTGTATCGCCTGATTGCAGAGAGCACGGTGGATGAGAAGATTGTGGAGAGAGCTGAATTTAAGTTACAATTGGATAAAATGGTCATTCAGGCCGATAGTGCTTCCCTACAACTGAACAAGATGGAAATTTTAAATATCATACGCTTTGGCGCGAATCAAATGTTAAATTCCAATGAAACGGAGCTCAGTGACATCAATGAGGATATTGATGTCATTCTGAAGCGCAGTGAGGAAAAAGCCGCCAAACAGAAACAGAAGGGTTCATTGCGTACTTTCACCATGGACACTAATAGCGAGCCGAGCACTTTGTTATGCTATCAATTTGAAGGCGAGAACTGGAAAGAGAAGGAAAAACCGATTTTATCCACTAATCGCAGAATTGATCTACCGGACTTTCAATTTTTTTCGCCACGTCTGATAAGGCTGGTGGAGCAGGAGAAATCCTATCATAATCAGGAAAAGATTGGCCCCAGAGGGTTAGAGTATTTCTCAGAACCTCTGAGTGAGGATGAGATCCAGGAGAAGGAGGTCCTAATGTCGCAGGGATTTACCAACTGGAGCAGGACTGATTTTAATCGTTTCATCAAAGCTAATGAGGAATATGGACGAAATGATATTGAAAATATAGCCAAGATGGTGGTGGGCAAGTCGCCGCAAGAGATTGAGAAATATCATGCTGTATTTTGGCAGCGTTGCAGTGAATTGCAGAATCATAGTCACATTATGGAACTGATTCTGGAGGGCGAGCGAAAACTTCAGCAACGGTTGTCCGCTCAAGCGACACTGGATCAGAAGGTAAGCGGTAAAAGAATTCACCTTGATAAGATAAATTCAGGGATAAATCTCGCAATGAATTTCGGTTCCAGTACGTCCCGGTATCCGGATTTTTGTTTTGGTACGTACCGGTACAAGTATTTACTTAATTGATTTCATCCGAGCGTAATAAAACGAATCGAAATTCCAAAAGTCTTACATTTAACAATTAAATGGAAATTTTTGGGTCTACAAAATTTCGTAAAATTTTTCGGGTAGTGTATACCTTTAGCAAATTGTTTTTTTTTTGGCTTAAGGGTAGTTTCTACCCCTGGGCCCCCTTTTTTTATGCCTCGCTATAAAGTGATTTACACAAAAACTCTAAGAGATATTGACAAACGGCTTTGTTTATTGCAGAGATAACACGGTGTGACAGTCAAAAAACTTCTGGGATTTGACATAGTGTAATGTAACATTGTGGCATACCACAAATTTTTCATGCACATCAAAATTTTGAATAACGGTTAAGAAACCGTATTTCAGAAGTAGATATAGTTACAAAATCATTAGTCTTAAACTATGCATCCTATAATAGTTTGTAATACGTCGTTGGGAAGAGAAATTTAACACTTTTCCAATGGTGTATTTCATAGCAATCTCGGATAAAAATTGGGGGAGCTACATTTAAAAACAAATCCATTTTTTCAGTTTTTAGCGACTTCACCGTACTTTAAACGAAAATTAATAAGTCAAATTTGTATAAAACAATTTAATTTTAGTATGCAGTTTAAAAAAAAAATTATTTTTGCGTCTTCTGCACCTTAGTTTATTAACATCGAGTAATATTTGGTTGAGTTTTTCAACTTTTTAGGAAAAAAAGCCGTATAAAATCAAGTAGGAAAGTCGGACAAACCCGACTATAATATACTCTGTACTAACAAAAGTGTATGCTCAGTGTAAATTTAGATGCTGCAGTAGCAGCTGAAAGCAGCGCTGCTACTGCCCTGCAGCAGAGAAGTTTCTTTTGCTTATATCTTCTCTATCGTTCATCCGATCTTTACCAATCCTTTGGCGGATCGATAAAGAATCCACATTACTAAATATGTCCAAAAAGACCTTCTATCTATAAATCTGCCAGAGATATGACGTTTTTTCTAAATTTTGGGGCGGGAGTGGGCGTGGCAAAAAATAAAAATAAACTTGATCTGCCTGCAAGCATAAGAATCTCATGTCCCATACTTGTCAAACCTCTATCTCCTATCATCTCTGAGATATGTTTATTACTAAGGAGAGACGGACTGACAGACGGACAGACAGACAGACAGACGGACATGGCTACTGTACTTATTAGTACTGTACTTATTCTAAATAAAAAAAATAGTGGAAAGTTAACTTCGGCTCGGCCGAAGTTTTGTATACCCTTGCAGCTTCCATTGAAAACAAACAAGTTTTTCTCACTAGAACTTCTTTTTCGACCGATTTTTTATACTGTAGCTATATGCTATAGTCATTGGATTTTGCTAAAACTTTCTAGAAATGTTTTAAAGTATACAAAATAAGAATATGCCAATAAAAAGGACGTTTTCGTTGAAAACAAAAAAGTTTTTCTCACTAGAACTAGTTTTTCGACCGATCGTTCCTATGGGAGCTATATGCTATAGTCATCCGAATTCGACCAAACTTTGTAGAATTGTGAAATAGTATATAAAAAATAAGTGTAAACAATGATGCAGTTTTCATTAAAACAAAATTATTTTTTTCCCCTAGAAGCCTCCAGTCTTTTCGACCGATCGGTCGGAACGATCGGTCGAAGAACTAGTTCTAGTGAGAAAAACTTGTTTGTTTTTCATGAGAACGTCCTTATCATTGGCATTCACTTATTTTATATGCTTTTGCACACTTCTACAAAGTTTGGTCTAAATCGGATGACTATAGCATATAGCTCTCATAGGAACGATTGGTGGATAAACTAGTTCGAGTGAGGAAAACTTTTTTGTTTTTAATACAAACGACCCTATCATTGGCATACACTTATTTTATATTCTTTTACACAATTCTACAAAGTTTTATCAAAATCGGATGACTATAGCATATAGCTGCAGTATGAATGATCGGTCGAAAAAGAAGTTCTAGTGAGAAAAGCTTTTTGGTTTTAAATGGGATCGCCTCCAAATTTCGTGATTAACAGTGTATTATGCTTTTACATGATTTCACCAAGTTTGGTCGAAATCAGACATCTATATAGTATAGATCCCTTAGAAAAGAAAGGTCAAAAAAGTAGTCTTAGAAAAACTTTTTTGTTTTCAATGGAAGCTGCAAGGGTATGCAAACTCCGGCCGAGCCGAAGTTAACTTTCCCCTATTTTTTTAATTTTTTTTTTCAAACGATATCATTTTACTTGGTACTTGGCACTGCTTCTTAGAAATCTTTACATTTGTCTCTCTTTTTAACAATTGAGTGGAAGGAAAATCTAAAGAAGGCACGAAGATCGGCTTCAGGTTGGGTCAAATTGAGTTCCAGTTGCTGTTCATGCGTAAGCACTCTGCAAAATTGAACTCAAACCGAAACTGTTCCAGTATTACTAACGTTTCGGTTTCGTTCTGGTTCTATGGGTTCCATTGATTATGGGTAAACGGTTTCCGGTTCAATCAAAAAATTTGAAACGGATTGTTTCGGTTAACGGTTTCGGTATTACTCCCTGGATAAAATTGATCAATTTCCAATTTCTTTATAAATATTTTACAAACAATTTCCTACCCATTTCCAGATGAGTCAATATCGGGATCCTTTCCAAGAACTGCGTCTGAACTATGCCACAGTCAAGAAAAATAGATTTTCAGCAATGGAGGATCGGTTTCTGGTCTGCACTCTTCATAAATTGGGCTGTAACAAAGAGAATGTCTACAAGGAAATGAAAGATGCTATACAGTAAGTGCCTAACGCTTTCGCTTATTCTTGCCTTAACATAACGTCGCCTCTTTTTTCAGAGCATCCACTCAGGCTGGATTGGATCACATTCGAACCCTTCCACCTTCAATATTGAAAAAACGTTGTGAAAGTTTAATTAAGATCATTGAGATCGAAAATTTAAAACTTGACGACAAGGAAAACCAGAAGAAAAACCCCAAACGCAATGCTCCAGATGAATCCGCAACAGTTGCCAAAAAGATGAGGCCGCAGACTTTGTTCAGTTCCGCTAGCAGCAATTAACTTATTTTCGTTACATACAGCCATTTTCGCATTCGCAAAAGTTTTGCGATTTGGACAGCAAATTCGGTCGAACTTTTATGAATGCGAAAGTGGGAGCTGGGGAGGCTGATAGTTACATATTTACGTTTTGGAACCGATTTCCCAAGTTTATGTTAATTTTTGAACTCTTTTGCCATCGTATTTCTAAGGCTCTACCAACATTATAAGCTATAAACAAACAACTTTACCAAAAAGGAAACACGAAGAACGTAACCAAACCCAAAGTTTCAGATGATTGCACAATCGAAGTGCTGGCCACAAGCAACGATGCCAAAAAGATTAAAATCTCAACTTTATTATCCAATAGAAGCACTTAACAAAAATTTAAGTTATTTTTAGTTTAGTTAGTTTTTAGTTTTCTTATGCTCCTGTTAATTTATCGATTCATTTTTCCAATAAAAGATGCAAAGAAAAAATTTCCATTTGCTGCCGTTAAGTTTTTCTGCCAGATAAAGTTTATTGAAAAGAGAAAATTGCTCTAATTCGTTTTGTTAAATAACAAAATCATAGCTGAGCTGAAAACTTTCAAATTTTTCTTTTGCATTTTTGTATGATGATCTCTCTAAAATTTCTTCATTTTGATGAGCGATAGAAAATTCTATCCCGTTTCGGATCCACGTCTACGTATTTTTTAAGCCCAACGGTTCTTTAGCATAAGCTTTTACCAAAGCTTTGTTCTCGCTCCCTCTCATCTAACTGGGGGTTGCCCTTATCACTTGGCTACGGTGTGCGTTTATGATTTAAGCGGAACACACACACACACACACTCACTCACCGTTTGACAAAGCGAAAGCTTATTCAATTTGCTTCAGTCGGCTACTGGCAATTGTATGAAACGGACCACTCTCGTTGGGGTCACTTAATCCTCTTGGTGGCGCGTAGTCATCATCGTAGTCGGTTGACAATTATAATTACATTAGCCGCTCTTAAGGAGAAAAGGACACTAAAACGTAAAATTTCTGGCTTAAGATAATTATTTGTGGTCTGTTTGTGCTAGTGCATCAATTCATAAAATTGCAATTATTTGCGGCAGATGTACATAGTTTGTATTAACTTACTTACCTACAACAACTGCTACGCCTACGTGTGACCAGAAGAATAGCAGCAACAATTTGTCGCCTTTTCTGTGTGAGTGGAATTTACGGTTTTGTGTGTTTCATACCTACATATATTTGTGTACTTTTGTGCTTAAGTTGTAGTTTCATTAACAGTTCCTTTGCTTAAATATCGTTCGATTGTCTTGCCGTGCACATTTTGTCTTCATTATGTTGTGCCTCCTGCTTCTCCTGTTGCCAAGAACATTTCCCACCCTTTTGGATTTCGAAGCTACCTACATACCTGACATTTGTCCTGCTGTGTCATGCATATTCCCCTGGGTTGCGGCTTTTACCTTTAGACTCGTACATACCATATATGTACTTAATACCCTGTTGATTTCACTTTTTGTGCCCCTCCACCTTTCCATTACTTGATGTACTTTATGAAGTTCTCGAGTTCTCCAATTGCGTGTTCAGAAATTGTTTTAATACTTAAATAATTAAATGGTGTTAATTAAAAGGGAAAGGACAGCAATTTAGAAACTTTGGACAAAATAAGCTTCACTTGGTTAGAAGTCATGAATTCGATATTTTCAGAAATATTTAAAAACGAAAGGACAAAGGAGGAAACTATGTCAGATTTTTGTAAATTTAGAATCATTAGAAATCTGTTGTTAAATCTGACTATAAAACAAAATGGTTTTATTCAATATGAGCAAAGTTTTTACCGATCGGTTTGCAGATCTGATCAAAAAGTTTTCCAGAATATTAGTGATCGAAACAAATGAAAATCTGAAGGATCCAATTCATTTCTGATGAATTTCGACTAGTGACCAAAGGAAAAGGACACATCTGCGATTGGCTAATCCGGGATAATTCTCTATCAGGACTGTTCCGGTTTTCATTTTCACTAAATTTGCTCGAATTCGATTTAATTACCTCTTCCTGTCTTCACAATTCGATAGTTTTACTCGATTTGAATTCACATTGCTTACAGCCGATTAATTCAAAAGTAAATGCGTTTTTTTTACATAAGAGCGTCAAAATAATGGCTTAAAGTTAATTTTGTACCATTGTTTAGTGTATTTTGATACACTTTGCAATCTTACATTCCCTTAAAAATTGTTTTCTATAGACAAATTAATCATTTCTATAAATAGCTTCAATTTTGCAATGTGCCATCCAAATCGAATTCACATATTTTGTAAAAGCTGTTCTGGTTTTAAATTTTTTATGAAACGCAGGGAACATGTTTATAAAATGCCATTAAAAATAGAGACCACATTTTAAACACCTATATTCAACTACTATCAACTATTTTGAGTGATTATTTATTGTATTGTTTTGATTCACCAGTTGATTAAGGCGAAAGTGTAGTCAACGGAAACAATTTGGAAATGAAACATTCGAATTGCAAATCGTTCGAACCCCAGAACAGCTAAAACAAAATCGTTCGATTTGGTTTTCATTTGAAATCAAAGAAATATGTGAAAACCGGAACAGGGCTGTATGATTTTTTGTCTGCTGACGACAGTATCCATCCAAGTTTATGGTTCATTCTATGGCAGCACCAGACAGCTTTCCTCTTATCTGAGGCCTGAGCCGGCTCACACGACTTGGTCCCTGAGCAGATTCGCAGATATTGATACGCTTATTAAGGGGAATTTCCTGCGAAGTATGTGGTACTTACATATCGAGCTTGTTGACGTCTCCCAGATTTTCTTAGGTGGCTTTCTACTGCACATAAAATTTCTCAGCAATCTCACATATTAAATAATGTCGGGTTTTATTAATCGTTGCTATAATTTTATTATCATCCACCTTCAATGGTCAGCCTCCGTAATGGATCTGAATGCCAAGTTTTTTTATTCAAACAAATTACTTCTGTTAACTTTCTGAGTTGTTTTATATTTTTTCCGAAAAGTTCACGAGAAAGTACCAAAATACATGTTTTATGTTTTCCGGATTATCTGGAGAACTATTGACGATCAAATCCGTTACACCGTTCTAAAGTTATGATTTTTTAACGTTTTATGTCTTTTCCAGATTATCTGGAGAACTATTGACGGTAGGGGAACAAAATTTTACAATTACAATTAAGGGCATGTTTACATTTACAATTACCATTACAACTACAATAATTTCGTATTTAAAAATATTATTACCAATTACAATTATTTCAATTATTTGGTAATTGAAGTATTATTTGGTAATTGAAATAATTGAAGTACTATAATAATTGAAATTATCGAAGTTGTTTAAACATAGAGAAACGTGGTATGTGAAGTAAAAATTTGGATAGATGTTATGTGTTTAATTTTCACACAAAATAATAAAAAGGCATAGCTAATGCTGTTAGCAGTGGTGTGTGACGAGAAGACTTGGCCAATATTAAGCGGAGGCTGACGAAGGCCAGCAGATTTTTAAGATTGTATGTGGCGACGAATTCAGCAACTGATGGCTTGAAAACAATTGCAGAATTCATTATGAAAGTTTACGTACCAATGTATTTCAATATTAAGTACTACAATTCAGTTGTGTACGGAAATTCTTTGTTATTTAATTTTATACATTCCATGAAATATTTGCCAGACACGCTTAGAAATATAGTAAATAATGTTGTGCAGTACAATTCCTACTTTGCGCATTCTGAAAATGTACTATTAATGATGCTCTTTGATAGCAGAAAATTCATGCATCAAAAAAATTATGTACTATCGCGATGAGCTTTTAAACCTCGAAGTAGTAAGGACTTAAAAGAAACCGCTCGGTTTCGTCGATATGATTAATTTAAATGACCACAGCCAATATTCCTATTAGAATTTATAGAATTTGACGATCCACCAAGACCTGATCCGAGGATTCCCATTCATATACATGTACAAAGAACTGAACGACTTGTGCAATTTTGTACCAATGTATCCAGACGAGCTATTAAGGAAAATAGTGATGACATAATGACCGCAATTCTTTTAGTACAAGTACGCTGCACATTTGTCGCAACCGGCCGGATCGGATGACTATAGCATATAGCTGTCATAGGAACGATCGGTCGAAAAACTAGTTTTAATAAGAAAAACTTTTTTGTTTTCAATGGAACGCCTCCAAACTTCGTATTTCTTAGTTTAGTATCCTTTCCCATGTTTTCACAAAGTTTGGTCGAAATCGGTCATCTATATAGTATAGCTGTCATAGAAAAGTATAGTCTGAAAAGTAGTGTTCGTTAGAAAAACCTTTTTGTTTTTAATGGAAATGTCATTAAAGTCGGCATATATATTAATTTGATATGCTTTCACACAATTCTACAAAGTTTTGTCAAAATCGGATTACTATAGCACATAGCTACCATTGGACCGATCGGTTGAAAAACTAGTTCTAGCGAGAAAAACTTTTTTGGTTTCAATGGAAGCGTCATTATCATTGGCATATACTTATTTTATATACTTTTAGACAATTCTACAAAGTTTTGTCCAAATCGGATGACTATAGCATAAAGCAGCAGTACAAATGATCGGTCGAAAAAGAGTTCTATAGAGAAAATCTTTTTTGTTTGACATGGAATCGCCTCCAAATTTCGTAATTGTTAGTTTGTTATGATTTCCATGATTCCACTTAGTTTGGTCGAAATCTTACATCTATATAGTATAGCTCCCATAGAAAAGTAAGGTCCTAAAAGTAGTCTCAGTTAGAACAACTTTTTTGTTTTCAATGGAGGCTGCAAGGGTATACAAAACTTTGGCCGAGCCGAAGTAAACTTCCCCTATTTTATATATTTTTTCGTCCTCTTTGGAGCTTTTTTTTTCTTCCATTTTTAATTGCAACATTCTCTTCGACTTTTTGGCAAAGTGGCTCACAACCCCCCATATATCACATTTTTTTATTGACGCCACAAACACAAAACAAATTTATTTTCCAAAATTCATATTTCGGTCAAAAAGGCAATTGACCAAAGATATTTCTTTCATACTTACTTTTGGGACTCCGAAAAAAAATTTGAGTAATATTCACAATTCAAAAATTCAAAAAAATACTTTTTAATTTGAAAAAAAAATCCAGTTCTGGTTCATCAACTAAAAGCACGTATTGAATGATCGGTTGCTGGTCAAAAGTTAGTAAATAAGAAGAGCGAAACTTGTTTTAAACAAACAGCTGTAATTTATTTATTTTGAGGCCAATATTCGGGTGGCTCACAACAAACAGCGCGCTGCAGCGGCTCAGAACACCCCATCTTCCCCTACTTAACAACGTAAATTAATATGATTAGTTTCAATATTCATCATTGATTACTTTGATTGCAGCTTTTGCATGTTTTCTTTTCTTTCAGTGTAAATACATATTAATTGTTCCAATTACGAGAGATAGGCAGGCATCATACACCTAAAGTCATTCGATTTAAAATTGCTGAATTACCATACTGATCATGAGATAGTTGCAATGAGTCAAGACTGAGTCTGTATACATTTTATATTTCTGTCTCCCTCTGTTCCCAACGAATCACACGACATCACTTTGTGCACTCTTTGACTTTGAACTTGACATGAAATTGGTTGGTGAATTGAGGTCGGTAGGGGCCAGTTTGCTTGCCACGCCCACCAAGTGTCTATCACCGATGTTGTAATATAATTATTAATTTGCTGGTACTACGCGTAGTACTATGCTTAGAGAATCATGCCATAATCTTATCGGACAAGCGGTACTTATGCTGTAGTGAATGAGTGTGTAATGGAAAGCTTCTCAGTCAGTTGTCGGCATATAGCGTAGATAAGGGGTACAATCAGCCCATCCATTTTTCATGTTGGATTCAAACGTGAGCAGTGCATGGAACGCATTTGTTTATTTGAAGCGGCTTTTTACACAAAAACAATAAATAATGTAATTGCAGTTAAAAAAATGCATCATTGTTCATCGATTGAATTCTCGTTATCAAAGTAGAGCGAGGGTGCGCTGCGGAATGTAACAATATTTCTATTAACTAATAATTATTTCTCAAACTTATTAAGTTTCATTAAGCTTTATAAGAAAAGATAAAGTTAAGTGGGTCAATCAAAGTTTTTGCTACTTAACATAACAATTAAGAATAAGTTCTGAATAAAGTATGGACAGGTCCAAATCAAGCGACTTTATTCTGAGTTATTTTCATCGAAACTTCAATTACACAATTTTTTATATTTATATCCTTTTAAGATCGTACGACTTTATAATATACAAAATATACAAAAACGACTCATAAAATATGTTTGTCCCTTCGATAAATTAGCTATATAATAGGGCTACTCCGAAATTGCCAACGGTTAAATACACTTTTTTGCGTTTTCCAGACATAGATCAATTCATGCTTTTATTTTAATTTGTATAATTTGTAGACCTCGGATTTTGCATATTTACATACAGATCTTAATCCTTGTAGACTAAAGTAAATGTGTACTAAGTTATATGTTATGCTGACTCTTAACGGGAATTAAATTTAGAAAAAATAGATTTCAATTCCAAGATGACTTAAATTATTTAATAAGTTGAACCGTCAGCAAATCACAAAATGCAGTGAAACAAAATTTGGTAAAATCAGTCAACTAGTCTACTGGAATTAAAATCGGTTTGAAAATATGCAAATTTAATAAAGCATTTGTTCTTTAACTGTACCAAAAACTTCTTTGGATTATTACGCTGCACAGTGGCTCGTTTTCTTAAAACACGTTGCAAAAATCAAAACTTTTGAACTATGTCAATTAATACTAAAATGAGGGTATACTAAAATTGTCCAGATGTTTGTAAAGCCTAGAAGAAAGCATATCCGACCACATATAGTTTATATATTCTTGATCAGCAGGACGAGCTAAGTAGACTTAGCCCTGTCCGTCTTTTTGTATGCTATCTCCTCGCGTCAGTTTGAAAGCTAGTGAAAATAATCTGCTCATTTGTCGGAACCGGCCGGATCGGATGATTATTGCATATTGCTGTCATAGGAACGATCGGTCAAAAACTAGTTTTAGTGAGAAAACCTTTTTTGTTTTCAATTGAATCGCCTCCAAACTTCGTATTTCTTAGTTTACTATGCTTTTCCATGATTCCATGACATCCTTGTCATCTATATAGTGTAGCTGTCATAGAAAAGTAGAGTCTTAAAAGAACTCTTTGTTTGAAAAACTTTTTTGTGTTCAATGGAAATGTCCTTAAAATTGGCATTTATTTATTTGGTATGCTTTCGCACAATCATATAGAGTTTTGTCAAAATCGAATGACTATAGCATAAAGCTGCCATAAGAACGATCGATCAGAAAACTCGTTCTTATGAGAAACACTTTTTTCTTTGCAATTTAAAAGTCCTTAAAATTGTCATATATTTATTATACCCTTGCAGAGGGTATTATAAAACTGTGCGGATGTTTGTAGCACATTGAAGTAAGCATCTCCGACCACATTAAGTATATATTTTTGATCAGCATGAAGAGCTGAGTTCATTTAGACTTGTCCGTCCGTCCGTCTGTCTGTTTCTAAGCTATCTCCTCCGTCAGTTTTAAAGCTATCTTCACCAAACCTTGCACGAAGTCTTTTTGTACAAATACGCTGCACATTTGTCCGAACCAGCCGGATCGGATGACTATAGCATATAGCTGTCATAGGAACGATCGGTCGAAAACTAGTCTTAGTGAGAAGAACTTTTTTGTTTTTAATGAAAACGTTCTTATCATTGGCATACACTTATTTTATATACTTTCACACAATTCTACAAAGTTTGGTCGAAATCGGATGATTATAACATGTAGCTCTCATAGGAATGATCGGTCGAAAAACTAGTTCTTGTGAGAAAAACTTTTTTGTTTTTAATGAAAACGTCCTTAACATTGGCATACACTCATTTTATTTACTCTTACAAAATTTTAAAAAGCTTTGTCGAAATCGGATGACTATAGCATCTAGCTCCCATAGGAACGATCGGTCGAAAAACAAGTTCTAGTGAGGAAAACTTTTTTGTTTTTAATGAAAACGTCCTTTTTATTGGCATATTCTTATTTTTTATACTTTAACACATTTCTTCAAAGTTTTATAAAAATCAGATGACAATAGCATATAGCTGCAGTATGAATGATCGGTCGAAAAAGAAGTTCTAGTGAGAAAAACTTTTTTGTTTTAAATGGGATCGCCTCCAAATTTCGTAATTAACAGTGTATTATGCTTATCCATGAGTTCACCAAGTTTGGTCGAAATCAGACATCTATATAGTATAGATATTATAGAAATGAAGGTCAAAAAATTATTCTTAGTTAGAAAAACTTTTTTGTTTTCAATGGAAGCTGCAAGGGTATACAAAACTTCGGCCGAGCCGAAGTTAACTTTTCCCTATTTTTTTTTTATTAATCTGCAAGCCTCAAAATTTTTTTGGACCCAAAGTTCTTGAGGATTTTCCCACAAAACTAGATCGGTTAACTCAATCTTTGGATTTTCATGATCAAAATTTTTGTAAGAATCACTATAAGATAATCAAAAGATTAACATTTTTCGCGTTAAAGTTCTCCATGGGTTTTACCTATCGAAAATAGTTCTTTTAGTCTTCAGTCTATCTTCTAAAATATTTTATACTTGAAATACTCATTAAGGAAATTTGAAAATATGATGCTTTAACTAAGATACGAAGTATCTTCACGTAATATCGTCTGCAGCATAACCGAGAAATGTCGCTTTTGCTGAAACATGAAAATGATTTGGACATGTAAATCGTTTACAGTAAACGGCATGAGTTTCACATTCATATTGTTTAAGCATATATGTGTAACATAAAGTTCTATGGTAACTAGATAAAGTCAAAAAAATTGTACGAATTGAAATCATTAATAAATGAGTTGCCGTTTTCAATTCGTTAAATATTTTCAAATTTTGTAGTCTTCATCTAGTAGCCACAGATATAAGTGCGATTTTCCATAAATAGCAGCGAGTATTTGTTGTAAATTCAAGTGTTCACCTGCTGAAATCGCACAAGTAAGGTGAAAATGGGAGCATGGCTGATTTGTACATCTCACTCGGAGACTATTATAGATAGCAATATGAAAATATTACACAATATTGAACATGATATAGGGAATATTTCTGCATCATTAACTCAAAAATAACGTTTTTTGAATTAAGACAGTGTTGAAAGGTATATTCTTAATCAGCACGTCGAGCTGAGTCTATTGAGCTTTGTCCGTATGTCTGTTTCTACGCAGATTAGTCCCACAGTTTTAAAGCTGTCAAGCTGAAATTTTGAATAAACCCATCCCTGTCGGAATATGTCGGAACCGCACGGATTAATATTGCCGTCTGTCTTAGAGATGGTAAGAGATAGAGGCTTGACATGTGTGGGACATATTGCAGGCAGATGACACGTCCACTCCAGCCCACGCAAAAACTCCACATGTCGTACAGTTTCATCGATAGAAGGTTCATACATTTTCGCCATATTTTATAATCAGAATTATTTATTAATCCGCCGGTGGATTGGTAAAGATAGGATGAACGATAATCGAGTTATAAGGAACAGAAACAATTATGCTGGGCATTACTGACCGCTACGGCGATGGGCAGCACTTTACACACCTTAAAACAAACCTTGGAAGGCACAGAGTATATTATAGTCGGGATTGACCGACTTTCTGACTTGTTTGTTCGAGGAAACAGCACAGTCCAATAAGCCCCATAATTACCACATAGCAACAGTCCTCTGTCCCATCAACCTCACCCCCAGATATCCGAACACTCTTATCGGTTTACTTTACACAGAAGTCACACCTCTTTTACTTATATAATTTCTGTTGCCAAAAGTTATGACTAACTTGGGGAAGAAAATCAATACATATTAAGTTTTTTGTTTATTTGTTTTGCGGCCAGCTATTAATATTACCGAGCACTATTTTAATCGCTTCATCAGATTTCCAAAACGCTTGTCCAATCTACGCGTTGGCTCATGCGTTCAAAATGATACAACAATAACAACTGAATAACTACCGTTTTAGCACAATTTCAACAGTTCTTAGATTAACAGCTATGATTATTGCCTCAATTGTAGCTACTCCCTTGGGGGTCGGTTGAGAAACCACTTGAACAGCTGATGCTAATTATAAATATTTTTCCTAATCAATTTCGATGAATGTTTTTGAAAGATTAACCTAAAACACTTCACTTAAAAGGTGCTTGACATGTTTTTATGGCTTGACAACAACAACAACAACAAATATCACAGCGATGCCCTCTGAACCTGCCTCTGAGGGCCCTTTGACCCCTTTTTAGGTAAACATAATTTTATTACAATAACTGCCGGTGCCTCTTGACCTACAAGAAACCATTTGATGTATAAATGGTTGTAAAATCCAGTCCTGTAATAAAAAATACAAAGATCGCAAACATACAAATAAGAAATAATAAGTGCACTGAAAGAAAAATTCTCTGATATTTTAATATTTACTGTTTGATTTTAATATTTTTACCATTATTTTGGCTTTAAATAAATCTAAAGTGTGTACACTAGAGCGTACCTGCCCTATATGAAAAATAATTTTGTTTCTACTTCTTTAAGGTACATACCTAAAAAAATTCAGAATGTTTTATAAAAAATTTAACGAAAATCCAAAATCAAATTTTTAAAGTGTTGATGGTGCCCCTGAGGCATTAAAGTATCCAATCTCCCCGTAATTTATCTTTGAATTATCAAAGTATGCATTCAAATTATTCAAACATTTCACAAATTGTGAAGCTAGCAACACGGTTGGAAGTTACAGGGATGCAAACCGATTGGAAATAAGGACTGATTCGGTTCAGTGGTTCACATAGTTTTTGAACCACCGGTTCGGTTTATTACATGGTTTTTGAAAGCAACGGAACGGCGGTTTCGGTTCGGTTCAGTGGTTCAGTATTTATTTATTACTAACAGTAGCCCGGCTTGCTTCGCTACGCCGCCGTCAGTAAAGCTATTTCAAGCGATATTTTTTATAAGTTTTTCTTTTCCGTCTTGGGGGTGAATTTCACAATTTGGATAATATTTGACCGTATCTTACATACATCGGCTCAAAGCAGAGAACTCTTATGCCACGCCCGCGGTTAAAAAAATCTCACCCGACATTTCCGATCTTGGAGGTGGAGTTTTAAAAATGAAAGCTTACAAACAAAATTTGATAAAGATCGGCCCAAAAATAAGGATTGGCCTTGAACTCACATTTTGGGACATTTTCCACCAATTCTCCAACCATTCCTCAAAGTTGCATTGCAATCGGATGAACGCTATAATTTTTCAAATTTCGCGATTTGAGCACCATTTTCCGCCCATTTCTTCAACTTAGAAACTTTCTGGGCAAGCGTCCACCATTCCACTAAGTTTCACTAAAACCAAAAATTGGCCAAATATCGCGGTTGTGCACCATTTTCCTTCCATTTCTTTTACTTAGAAACGTTCCCGGGCAATCGTCTAGCCAATCCCCAAAGTTTCACTGAAATTAAGAACTTTGCAAATATGGCGGTTTCTGGACCATTTTCCACCTCCAGGTCCATCTCCATGTCCACCTCCAGGGCCAGAAGACTGGTATGCAGTCGTTTCATATAGATTTCATATAGATCTTTGAGAATGAATTTGAGCCCGATCGGATGATAAACAAAAAATTAGCAGACAACAGTTTTCCGCCCATTTCCCGACTTTTGGGGTAGACTTTCCAAAAGTTGAAAGTCACGTTGATCATATTTTTTTATGAGTAACTTTGAAAATGAGTTTGGAGCTAATCGCTGGGAACTAAAATTCAACCCATACAACCTTTACCACCCAGTTTGAACCAAGGGGGGTGAATTTTCCGGAAAATTAGTATGCAGTCATTGTTGAATTTTTATGTAGATCTTTGAAATGAGTTTGACCCCAATCCGATGATAAACAAAAGTGCTTACAACAGTTTTCCGACCATTTTCCGACTTGGGGGTAGATTTTCCAAAAGTTGAAAGTATTGTTGATCATATTTTTTATGAGTAACTTTGAAAAAGAATTTGGGCTAATCGCTGGAACTGAAATTAACCCATACACCTTACCACCCAAACACCAAGGGGGGTGAATTTTCCGAAAAATTAGTATGCAGTTATAGTTAAATTTTCATATAAATCTCAGAAAATAAATTAGAACCTGACAGTTTTCTTTTTCTTTCTTTCTTAGTACTCACTTTTAGCATAAGATAAAACTACTTTAAAAAATTCAGCTTTCTATCTCTTATGGTTTGTCCTGTGCCACGGTCATCAGTCAGTCAGGTTGAACAGTTTTATATATATAGATAAATTTAATGAAGGCCAGCTTCTGTTTTTGCAAATAACCCCGATCTTCTCTTAAATCTGCGCTGACAGGAATTCGCAACGCACCTTATGTTCTTGTATGCCGAAAATCTGTAAAATCTGACTAACGACCAGATATTTTCATATTTATATTTAAAAAGAATGTCAAAAACTTATTTCTAGGATCGCCCTAGTTCCCGCCGAACATAAACCTTTAAGGAGAACGTCCCGAATGTTGCTTAAATCTGTTTGAAAATATATTCGCTATTTACCCTGAAATCCGCTCGGAAAGTCAGTTTTGTAGACTTTTGAAGTTTCGGCAAGTCCAAAAATTCTTTTTGTTCTAAGATTACCAAACCTTAACCCTATTCTGAAGTCTAACATTCAAAAATATCCTTAAATCTATTCAAAGAAGTAATTGTATTTAACCAGTTCTCGATGACCTCCTTTTACATAGTTTACTTGCAATTCAAATAAAACATTTTAATAGCTTCTAAAATTTTGTACTGTTTAGTGAGAACCAAAACATAAAACTTTTAGAACCTAATTAAAACCCATTGAAACGCATTTTAAACACCATATCAACCTATCAACTTTGGGTTATTATTGATTGTTTTGATCACCAGTGTTAAGGAAGGAGCAACACAGAAGAAACATTCGATACAAACGCGAAACCGACAGCTAAACCAAATCGTCGATTTTGTTTTCATTTGAAATCGAAGAAATATGTGAAACCGGAACAGGCCTGTTTGGGACATACTATTTGATGAAAAATAAAGTTGGATTCGAACACATTTTAATGTAGTAGTTCTGGTTCTAAGAAGTATTACAACCCGGGTTTTTGTTTGAAACAACTCTATTTGGTCTCACTAATCCTTTAAATATTGAAAATTTTCTCTGAAAAAGCTATTTTATATCGAAAAACTTTTTAAAATATTAAAGCTCGCCTATAGTGTCGTTTCCCCGAACTTTTGCTTCATTATTTGAAATATAATGATATCTAAAATGATATGTGACTTTTCGACCATTTCGATACTGAATTTCTAGAGAATTGAAAATTTGAATAGTTGGATGTGCATAATGATATCACTTTAATAGCTGTACTCCTGGCTAAAAATGGATTAAGGTGAAGAAGCTTGACAGACTAATGAGAATATTGTCCCGTAAAGGAAATGATATATGCAAACAAATCGATTAGCAACTTTCAAAGAAGGAATGTTAACTTTTAACAAGCATATTCAGAGGTCGGTGGACAATTGCACGTCTCAAAATGGTTGGGTGCTGCATAAATCCGGCAACGATAAGGACTTATCGAAGCAATTCGATCAAAATTCCCAAAATTTGTGCGGCTTGACTCGTCAGTGAACTGAATCGAACCGAACCGTTTTCATTTGTGGTTTTCGGTTCAGTTCAGCGTTTTCGAAGGGATGTAGGTTCGGTTTGCGGCTCGGTTCACCAGCTGAAAAACGCGGTTTGATTCGGTTCGGTTCAGAACCGGTTTGCATTCCTGGGAAATTAGAATTCTAAAATTGAAACTGTAAAGGAACCCCGAATGAAATAAGCTTTGAATTTTCTCTCCTAATTACTTTTTCTTTGCCTTTGTTGAGTACTTTGGAAATATCCAGAAACCCGATGTTTGCTAATTAGATTCTGACATAATTCATTTGACGATATTAACTTCTGTTAATTCCAATAGATATGCAATCTTAAAAACGGGCTACTCAAGTAGCTTTATACCTTTCGTTAGCAAAAGAGAACTACAACTGACCCAAAATATCTGGTCGGGTCTTCGAAATCGGCCGTCGATTTAGAAAATCTTTTATTAATAGGAGTCACCCTTGCAGTCCTGTTTTATAGTCAAAAGCTTAAACTTGACCAATTTATCGCTGGTCATTAAAAACAACTAAAGTAAAGTTATTTTAGGGTCTTATTTATAATACTTTTATTGTATAACTAGTTGAATACCCGGCGTCGCCAGGCGTATGAACTGGCTGCAAATCGATATTAACCGATTTACATTGGCGAAAACTACGAATATCCAGCCCATTCACCAAATTTCCAGTTCATAACTTTATTAAATTCAGAGACTTGTCAAACGTCTAACACTTACATTATTAACATAAATACTAATTTTCCAAATGAAAGATGTAGATGTGAACCACTCGTTTTTAGCCGCTTTCGCACCGGTTCATTTAATAAATGATTCTTTCCTGATCGATATGAACATACTGTCATATTTCGTAATGATCGATTTGGCTGGCTTAGACGCCAAATAAGGGACATAAATATACATACATACTAAACTAATTATTATTATTATTAACATAAATACCAATTATCCAATCGAAAGTCTGAACCACTTTTAAACCGTTTTTAGCAGCTTTCGGTACGTTTCAGTTAATACATAGCATATGATTCTTTCCTGGTCTACTGACACACTGCTCATTTAGGTTAATTGTTAGGAAAATATAAATTGTACTTCTTTTTAAGTTTATTTATGGATCATGGACCAACATCCAGGAATTTGGTTAATTGCCCTCCAAAGATTATAGTACCCTTCATGCATCTGAATTTTCAAGCGTATCATTCGGTTCAAGATGAATTTTTAAAGCAAATTTGAAAACTCCATTTCAGTCCTTTTTAACATCTTTGACCATTGATTTCTTTTAAACTTTTCTTTTAAACGTGCTAGAGAAATTCTGGAAATTGACTCGTATTCAGCTTGAAACCCTCTGTCAAACGGTAATTGTTTCATTTGAGTGCCAGCAAGGACCCAATATTTGTTGAACTGTATAATTCAAAGCAGGGATTGATACCGAAACGATTTTCGGTTCCGGTACAAGTACCGGAATGACCCGAAAGTAATCGATTTGAATCTGGTATACACCTACCTACCTGCTAAAATTTGTGGCTCTATCTCTAATAGTCTCTGAGATCGACGCGTTCATACGGACAGACGGACAGGCAGACGGACGGACGGACAGACGTACATGCTTGAATCGACTCGGCTGTTTTGATCGAAATAATTCTTTAAGGGTCGAACTTCTACAAGAATATATATACTTTCTAATAGGGGGTATAAAAACATAAAACAAGACCTAAAGAGCCGCCATCACCTACTCCAAGCATTGTTTTAATTTACCTTATTACAGCTATTTTGCATACTATTTCTTAAAGAGCCAAGTCAATTTTTCGCTTATCCAAAGCTTGTTGCACCCTTTGTCTTGGCATTTATATTTTGTTTTTTATTCCCTTGTCAAGTTTTGGCACTCAAATATCTCGTCTAAACATCTGGTTTATAGCCAATTTACCAATTTACAGTTTTGGTAAAAATTAGCTGGTCCGAAATTACGGCAGGTTTTTACAATCAGAGTTGGCCCTGAAAATTACTACAGTGAATCAAAAGGGGTTGCTAAGTAGCTTGTGTAAGGTAAGTTTACGCTTTACCATTTTTCGAGAGCTAGTGAATACCCTAAATCAGGGTTCCCCAAGAAGAGAGGCTCTCTGACGCTCTCTGACTCTCTCTAAAACACACTGATACATTATTTCGGCAAGCATTCGGTGTGAATTTTCGAGTGTGTTCGGCCAACTAAAAATTCATATATATTTTTCAAGTAATTCGAAATCCAACAAAAACTAAATGGTTCGTGTACACATGGCCGGGTGACTCACCGACTAGTGTGCGCGACCGCCGTGCAAGAGGTCGTGGGTTCGATCCCGCCTCGGAATATCTAATGAAAATTTTTTTCTTTGAATAAACTTGGCGCCAGCTTTGTAGTAATTAGCCACTCAAAAGCTTCTCAAACTGCCGTTCGGATTCGGCGTTAAACTGTAGGTCCCAAGCCAAGAGATTGAGAGAAGCTCGGCTTTGGCCCTCTGTGTCAAAGCTCGGCTTTACAAAGAAGATAAAGATGATGGAGACGAAGACAATCTAATTAGTCTGAAGCAACTCGCCCAAAATATAGGTCGATTTCGCTTTGACCCACCTTCCTCTGCAAGGGCTGCCGCCCTAATGTCAGCAATGAAGATGGGAAGTATGGCAATATGGAGCAGATCGAAGGACTCGAGCATTCTACATGGGTTATGGAAATGAAGAATTCAATAAGGAAATGAAGAAAATAATATGATTAAATTTTTGTATTTGTATTTATTTCGGTACTATCCCAACGCTACAGATACATGGGTACTATAAATTAGTGCATTGGTCACAATGGTCACATATAAGACGATATAATAAAAATAAAAATGTAAATAAAATCAAGAACATAACCTAAAATTATAATTTTATTGCTATTTTTTTTTTTTTTTAATTAAGATGTTGCCTGGTTGTTTAACAAGAATATACATACTTTATACTTTATGGAGATATTAGAAAGGAGAAAGTAAAAAATCATTTTTATATCCGTTTCTCGTAGAGTTAAAATCTACCATCTGCCTAAAAGTATTCACCAATTCCGCATCAATAGACCGCTTGTAATTCTGAATTATTCCCTACAATAGTAATATAAAAAGGCTAACTGTAAATCTACTTTTAAATATGACAAAGTCAAATCAAAATGTGTTTTATTTTTTTATACAAAAGGTTAAGGTTATATTAGTCATTTTCTAAAAAAAAATTCGGAAAAATCACAGATTTATTTAAAAACATTGCCCCATGTGTAATTGATTACAAAGATTAGTAGATATTGCCATAAACATTTAGGGTATTCACGACCCTAAGCTGTGGAGTGGTTGAATTGAGGAAGTTTTAAATTTTTTATAGAAGACAATCGATAACCCCCAGTTGAGCTACGGAATTGTTGAATTAGGGATTTTTACATTTTTTGTATACATGTCAGAAAAATCATTTTCTTTTATACTTCTTGTTTCAACAAGAATTCAATAACACTACAGCTTAACTGGGGGTCGTGAATACCTTTTATATTTCTGACATTTCTTAACTTACAGTAATTTCATTTTATATGGTTCCCACACAAGCCAATCCCAGATTACTGCACATGCACATGCACAAAGCACCTGCATTTGTACGAGATAAAGTTTACTGTGTGTTACTACGTGGAAATGTACCTATAGAATTTCGCAGGAAAGTAACCATGCTCCAGTGTAAAAAAACAAACCTTTGCACCTGGCCTGGAGTGGATCTTTTCGATGTATACTCTTTAGTAAATGTACTATCTATACTACAATGTGTACTCTAATAAGTGACGTTCATGATAGAAGCTAATCACACACCGTAAGCGATTTCTTGATTTGTTGCCTCAAGGGTGGTGCTTTGAAACTATACAGCTACCATAAAATGTATCAACATTTTATATCAAAGTTCAGTGCCTTAATCCCAACCAAAATACGTTCAATTAAAACTTGAATGATAAGAGTTTGGCCATTTCTAATTGAAACGATTCAACTGTTTCAGTAGTGTTTGTCGTATCGGCCGAATCGGGCGCAAGAAAATACAGTGGCTTTTAAAGTGCAATTACTATAAGTGAGTTGACCAGGTGATTAACCCAAGCACCAAAGAGCTGCCCATTTAGTATCAAGACCTTATATTACTTAAGCGACCTTTATATATAATAACACTAATTAAGTCAGAACATTAACACATTCCTATGTGAGTACATCGGTTTAAAGGGCGGCTTTTCTTTTCGTATTTTTTACAATAGAATGTTTATTTTTTATCATACAAAAACTGTCTGCCTTTAGTGCAAACCAAAACGTTGTGTAACGATCCAATCAAAACAAGTTGCAAATTAACTTTGAATGCAAAATAATTAGCAAGACTTTTATTCTCCTCCCACACACTAGTGCATTCATGTGGTTATATATTGTAGATAGGAATGCCTACTGCACGTTTATGACTAATTTACTGCAATTGGATGAAAGTAAGTTTATTCTAAATTTAATTATAAGCGATTGTAATTGCGAATGATTGGTTTTTCTGGATGATTCCATCATCCAAATTACGCGTATGTGTGCCAATCAGGGATCGAACAAATTATTTTATACGATCTTGAAAATTTAAGACAGTCATATAAATAAAAATCAGCGCTGCAAACATTTCTAAACTTGAAATTGTAACCCGCAATGCATTCTTCTCAGAATATCCGGAAGCCTTGCTTAGGGTTCGAACTAGAGGAAGTGGTAAGAGGTGCAGTTGTTTTTTACAAAAAGACTGCTAAAACTACCCGTGCATACGACAAACTATTCACTGGCACTATAAACAAACATCGGAAGATAGAAGTTGTTGACATTCAGGACGCCTACTAGTCTGTTTTTCAAACCCAACTTTTCTATGGCAGCTCTACTATACAGTTTTCCGG
Source organism: Lordiphosa collinella (assembly GCA_018904265.1). Taxonomy (NCBI): domain Eukaryota; kingdom Metazoa; phylum Arthropoda; class Insecta; order Diptera; family Drosophilidae; genus Lordiphosa; species Lordiphosa collinella. Next base: position 98,202 of record JAEIFV010000728.1, read on the forward strand.
TTTCGACCAAACTTAGTGAAATCATAAAAAAGCATAGAAAACGTATAAATACTCGTACGAAGTCTGATGTCGATTCCATTTAAAACAAAAAAGTTATTCTCACTAAAAGTAGTTTTTTTTACCGATCGCTTATATGGCAGCTATATGATATAGTCGCCTATTCGCCCGGTTTGCATACTTGTCCAGCGTTTTTGTACTACAAGACTTCGTGGAAAGTTTCGTGAAGATAGCTTTTAAACAGTCGGAGGAAATCGCATAGAAACAGACATGGCTATATCAAATCAGCTTGTCATGCTGATCAAGAATATATTTACTTTATGTGGTCGGAAAAGCTTCCTTCCAAGCGTTACAAACACCCGTACAATTTTAATATACCCTCTTCAAGGGTATAAAATTAAAACTGTGATATTGCCTAGACTGCCGAAATGACAAATGGAACGGATTGGTGTTAAAATAAAGGAGGATCTACTAACACGGATGAAAATAATGAAGACGATATTTTGCTGACGCAAAAAGCAACGTGACCATTTCGTATAGAAAACTTGACCCTCATATAGGAGTAGGATATTGCGATGATAAGCAAAGCTAGGATACCGTTTTGTGGATAATGAAAGCTTTTGTGGCTCAGCAAAAAACACATCATTGGAAAATGTTTAATATACAAAGAGTTCAGATGGAGGCATTTCAATTATCCACACTAAAGACGAAGAAATTTAAAATAAACTTAGGGCCGTTTTCTCATGTTCCTGTTTTTGCAAATCAAGGTGGATTTGGTGAATTTGCACTGCTTGTTTAGAGCATGGGTTATGCGAATGCATAAAATCCACCTGGATTTGCAAAAAGAGAAACATGTGTAGAAGAAACAATCCATCTATCTATAAAACTGTGGGAGATATGACGTTTCTTTCAATTTGCGGTGGCGGGAGGGGCGCGACAAAAATTGAAAATAAACATGATCTGTCTGCAAGTATCACAGAATTTTGTCCCATACATGTCAATCCTCTATCTATTACCATCTTTGAGATCTGTGCATTCATTTGGACAGACGGACGGACGGACAGACGGACATGGCTATATCGATTCGGCTGTTGATGGTGATCAAGAATATATGCGGCGCTCTAAGAAAAAAAAAATATTTTCTGATATGATGTCTCCGAATCAGATGAAAATTGGCCCAAAGGAAGCTTATAATGAGAAAAGCTTAAAACCAAGATTTGAGCTTTTATTAAGCTCTTAAAAGGTTCAAAATGTGGACTTCTAAAATTAAAAAAAATAGGGGAACGTTAACTTCGGCTCGGCCGAAGTTTTGTATACCCTTGCAGCTTCCATTGAAAACAAAAAAGTTTTTCAAACTAAGACTACTTTTTGGACCTTACTTTTCTATGGGATCTATACTATATAGATGTCTGATTTCGACCAAACTTGGTGAAATTATGGAAAAGCATAATAAACTGTTAATTACGAAATTTGGAGGCGATCCCATTTATAACAAAAAAGTTTTTCTCTCTAGAACTTCATTTTCGTCAGATCATTCATACTGCAGCTATTCGCTATAGTCATCCGATCTTTATAAAACTTTGTAGAAATGTGTTAAAGTATATAAAATAAAAATATTCCAATAAAAAGGACGTTTTCATTAAAAACAAATAAGTTTTTCTCACTAGAACTAGTTTCTCGACCGATCGTTCCTATGGGAGCTATATGCTATAATCATCCGATTTCGACCAAATTTAGTAGAATTGTGTAAAAATATATAAACTAAGTGTACCCCAATGATAAGGACGTTTTCAATAAAAACAAAAAAGTTTTTCTCACTAGAACTAGTTTCTCGACCGATCGTTCCTATGGCAGCTATAGTTATCCGATTTCGACCAAACTAAGTGAAATCATGGGAAAGGATAGTGAACTAAGAAATACGTACTTTGGAGGCGTTTCCATTAAAAACAAAAAAGTTTTTCTCACTAAGACTAGTTTTTTGACCGATCGTTCCTATGGCAGATATATGCTATAGTCATCCGATCCGGCAGCGTATATGTACCAGAAGACTTCGTGCAAAGTTTGGTGAGGACAGCTTTAAAACTGACGGAGGAGATAGCATAGAAACAGACAGACGGACGGAAAAAGTTTTTCTCACTAGAACTTGTTTTTCGACCGATCGTTCCTATGGGAGCTATATGTTATAGTCATCCGATTTCGACCTTTTTTATTAGAATTGTGTAAAAGTATATAAAATGAGTGTATGCCAATGATAAGGACGTTTTCGTTAAAAACAAAAAAGTTTTCCTCACTCGAACTAGTTTTTCGACCGATCATTCCTATGGGAGCTATATGCTATAGTCATCCGATTTCGACCAAAATTAGTGAAATCATGGGAAAGGATAGTAAACTAAGAAATACGTACTTTGGAGGCGTTTCCATCAAAAACAAAAAAGTTTTTCTCACTAAGACTAGTTTTTCGACCGATCATTCCTATGGCAGCTATATGCAATAGTCATCCGATCCGGCCAGTTCCGACAAATGTGCAGCGTATATGTACCAAAAGACTTCGTGCAAAGTTTGGTGAGGATAGCTTTAAAGCTGACGGAGGAGATAGCATAGAAACAGACAGACGGACGGACAGACGGACAAGGCTAAATCAACTCAGCTCGTCATGCTGATCAAGAATATATATACTTTATGTGGTCGGAGATGCTTCCTTCAATGCGTTACAAACATCCGGACAATTTTATAATACCCTTTGCAAGGGTATAAAAATTTTTGTTTTCAATGGAAGCTGCAAGGGTATACAAAACTTCGGCCGAGCTAAAGTTAACTTTCCCCTATTTTTTTAACCTAAGCATTCAAAAAAATCCCAAAGCTCTATACAATCGATACAAGATCTGAACACCGTCTGACTGCCAAGGCCACCAGCACAAATTCTTTTTTATATGTGTCATATTACTACGATCAAGGGGACGCGTGCTTGAAGGATGGACCATCTTATTCGAAGTATATTAATTTTTCTTAGCCTCCTAAGTTGCAACTGCCGTTTAATGGTTGTGAGCTGCACAGTCTGAGTTATTCTTTGCCGACGATAAGGTACGACCGTACATAGACCAGCAACCATCAGCAGAAATGTTGGAATCATTCGCTGCTGCTGATTTGAATGGAGTGGATAGTAAAACTGTTGCGGTTGCCAAGGCAGAGCTTGATGTGAGCTTAGAATAACTTGCTGCTGCTGTGATGGAGTGGTTACTATTGGCCGCTGCGTCATGGCTGCATTTGCTGCTGCTGACCGGATGTTTGTTGCTGCTGCTGACTAGGGCTGAAGCATTGCCGAAGCGGACGCTGAATCGGTGGTGTTGGCATATGAGGAAGCATCTGCTGAGTTGGCTGGGTTGGTTGCTGCTGTTGAGTTTGAAAAGCTTCAGGTAGATGCATTTTGAGCATCTCAACATATCCTTTCCTCGTTCCTGTGTGCCTGACAGGAATTGTAGGCTTCGAGGCTATTTTACTGGCTTCTTCATTTGAATGGTATCGAATACGGTCCCAGTACTTCGCACAAGCCGTTTCATATGTCTTTACAATCGGATTCACTCTCAGATACTGTCTAATCGTGCGATTCCTGACATACCAAGGACCATCCGAAATGGTCCTTAAGATTTTATTTAGCGCAACCTGAATTCGTTGAAGCTTTTGCAAAAAAATACTTTAAAAAAATATTTTTCAAAACTATTTTCAAAAGTGCTTGTTTAACCTAAATATTTGAAAAAGTCTCAAAGCTTTATGATAAACCGTTATGAAGTTATTTAAAATTCTCAAAATTCCCACTTTGACCCTTTTAAGCGCTGAACTTCCGCAAAAGAGTTCGAAGAAAGCTCAAATCCTCAGGTTACGCTATTCTCATAATAAGCTTCCTGTGAGTCAATTTTCATCCAAATCGGAGACATCATCTCAGAAACGCCCCATATTTACTTAATAGGGTCGAATATGTTTCCTTCTGCCTGCTTTTTACTTTTGCACAAACTTATTATAATTGGGGTGTTCATTTAGTGTTGTATCATTGCACATTGCACATTGTGCAAGCCGCTCCAACAACAATTTGTACTGAGTCAAGTTTGCACTTTATGCTAGACCCCGACCCATGACTACAAAAATCGTTGCAAGTGCAAATCAATATTAGTGTTAGACAACAATAAAAGCGTGACAAGTGTTGCAAAATTTTCTGCTATTTTTTGGTGTAATTTAGTGCTTTATGTGCTAAATCAAAACATCCCGCCAACTAACGGACTATGTCGCCTCTGCGGCTCGCATAAATGCAAATTACATCATCAACAAAATCATCCATAATTTCGTCAAATTAAGAAGCGGCCACAACATGGTCAGCTACACTTGCAATAAATATTACCTAATGTACTTAAATTACCACATAATGCATTCCAACCTATATACCTTCAATTTCATCAATTTCGTGAATTGCTTCGGATGCTCTCCATTCCAGAATTGATGCTTTCAAGCTTTTAAATGGCATTTTTAAATTTATTTTTTTAGCAGCAACTCAAACTACACTCACACTAACAAATTCAGCGATAACGATAGCGAACAGCTGATTGCGTTAACTTACAAGACTTACAACACTCAAATCGTGCAATTGGGTGTTCACGATAGCTCTGCTGCAAAGTTGCATATACAATGATACAACACTTAATGAACACCTCTACTATGTGTGCCTCTAGTACAGAGTATAAACAAGTAAAGGCGCTGGAGTCGAGTGCCCCGACTCCAAAATATCCTGTTCTCTTGATTTCATGAGTTTTCATTCATTTTCTACGAATGTGTACACTATGGTGCACTTTTTAAGGCGAAAATTGAAATTTAGAAGTTGCGCCCCTTAATAGATTTCTTTTTAACACGCTTATATTAGCTTCACGTGAATGTATGAAAAAGTAAAATGGCTTGTCACGTTGACACAGCCCCAAAGGGCCAAAACCGAGCTACTTTCAATCTCTTGGCTTGTGCGCTTCTAATTTTTCGCACAAGAGAAAGGGACCTACAATTTAACGCCGAATCCGAACGGCAGCTTGAGAAGTTTTTCATGGCTAATTACTACAAAGCTGGCGCCAACAGCAGAGAGGCGACTTTTCATTAGATGTTCCGAGGCGGGATCGAACCCACGACCTCTTGCACAGCGGCCACCCGGTCACGTGAATGTATGTAACGTGTTACAAAGTATGCGGCAAAAATCGAGCTCAAACTTCAGCCTATAAGTATGCTGCAAAATTTTTGCAGCGTTCTTTTTAAAACACTTTTATTTACAATAAATTCTATTACTGGTGTGGTGTGCGGGTGATGTACTTATAGACTGGGTGCTGACTGATAATCAAAATTTATATTTTTATATAACCAATGGCCAATGCGCGCAGCCAAGTAAATTTTCACCGCCGCTGCTTTATAATTCCCATCTGGTAAACCCCTTGGGAACATTATGAAAAAAACAAACAAAATTCAGAAAGAAGGACATTGGAGAAAATAAGACAACTGACAATGAGAAGAACATTAAAACTCTCAAGCGAAGAATTAGAAGACACTTTCTTAGTTTAAAAAACTAAAAAACAAGCTTTAATAGCAAATCGAACTAAAAATCAGAAAATAACTTTTTATTTATAAAAAAGTAAAGTAAAATCGGCTTGTCAAGATGACAACAGCCCCGAGGGGCCAAAGCCGAGCCTCTCTCAATCTCTTGGCTTGTGCGCTTCTAATTTTAGCACAAGAGAAAGGGACCTACAGTTTAACGCCGAATCCGAACGGCAGTTTTTGAGAGGCTTTTCATGGCTAATTACTGCTATGCTGGCGCCAACAGCAAGAGGTGTGGCCGGGTGTAAAGTTTTATTGAAAGAAAAAAACTTTTTCACTAGATGTTCCGAGGCGGGATCGAACCCACGACCACATGCTCAGCAGTCGCGCACACTAACCGCTGAGCCACTCCTGCCACTTTTTATTTATATTGATAGTGATTTTACAGAAAAATTCTGCAAAGAAGTCACCGTTAGATGGCGATTTTTGAATAAAAGAGAAGTAGACATTTTTGATTTCTGTACCTTGAAAAAATACCCCACATGTCAAAACCTTTATTAAAGGTCCATTTGAACTTTGTTTGAATTGTGTTCTGCACTAAGTAGACATAAGTTATTAAATCATAGTCGTATAGCAAATAAAAATTATCATGAAATTGAAAACAACAAATTATTAGTACTAGTAAATAGACCCCCATTTTATCAGATCTTATAATCCGAAGCCGATTTGTATTATTTTGTTTGTTTCCCTAATCCAATTAATAAAATATCTGGCACTTTTAAACCAACTATAATTCGTGAAAATATCCCTTTAACTTTGCAGAATTTCGCAACGCTGATAGCAGTCCTAAAATGGCTTGTTCCTGCGAATTAATTGGCCTGGCCTGTGTGGTGGCTCTGATACTGAGCATATCAGCCAAGGCGCCGTACCAGATGCGCATGTTCTTCATTTTCTTTGGAGCCGGAGCCATAGTGTTGCTGTGCGTGCCCTTCATGTTTTTGCGACCGCGAGACTATAGAAATGCCCTGTAAGTTTACAAATTAAACCAGTTTTGACAGAAATTGACTTACACTTCCTTCTTTCTAGAGTGCCTTCTTGGTGTTTCCGACAGCTCTGCAAACTGATGGGGATTACAATGGAGGTGCGTGGTCTGGAGAATGTGCGCAAAGATCATGGCAGTGTGGTGCTAATGAATCATCAGAGTGCTTTGGATCTGTGTGTACTTAGCTATTTATGGCCAGTAATTGGCCGCGGCACGGTGGTTTCGAAAAAGGAAATTCTCTATATTCCCTTCTTTGGCATTGGAGCCTGGCTGTGGGGCACTCTGTATATCAATCGTTCTCGCAAGTCCGATTCAATCAATTCCCTCCAAAAGGAAGCCAAGGCTATACAACAGCGCAACTGCAAGTTGTTACTCTTCCCCGAAGGCACACGCAATTCAAAGGACACACTTCTGCCCTTCAAGAAGGGCTCCTTTCACATTGCCCTGCAAAGCAAGTGTCCCATCCAACCGGTGATAATATCGAAATATACTTTCATGGACGACGAAAAGAAATCCTTTCGGCCTGGTCACGCTCTGATACATATTTTACCCGAAATTCCCACGGATAAATATGGAAAAGATGATATGGATCAGCTGATTGAGGATTGTCGTAGCATTATGCAAACAGAATACACAAAGCTGTCAAAAGAGGCCATCGCCTTGAACTCTAAGAAGCAAGCATAGGACTCTAGGCTATATATATTAAACTAACTCAGGTCTCACACACAAACACATACAAATAATACGCCCATGCAATGTTCCTGCCTGAAGTTTTAATTTACTTTTTTTGATTTATAAGTTATCCTAGAGAAACAATCAAAACGTATTGAAAAGCGGATGTGTAAGGAATTTGATTCAATTGCTTAATCTTAAGTTAAATATTGTTAAACCGTTTTAGAGTGGATTTTGGATTTCTGTTATTACCTCTGGACTCACTTACGAAGCACTTACATATATTCGAGAGCTATTCTTACATATATGCCAAATAATCAGGAAAAGGAAAACTAATACAAAATAGAGTATGTACAGCTGATTTTTCCCACTACAAAAAACTGATTTACTACAAATGTGTTTAATGATTAGCTTTATACAAGTTAAATTTACACTCAAGTATGTATATAATGAAATACAAACTATTTAATACAGATTTTCTCATAAAATATACAAAAAAATTTCAAAACTTGTAATTGTTTTTCTTTTGTGGATTGGAAAATACCTGATTATCTATACTGAATTTCAATATCGTGAAAACCGAAAAACACCAGCTGTTTCAATTACACTATGCCACAAGTCAAAGTTTTTAGTGGCCCCTGGCTATTCCTTTGTCCTTTAAAGGACCGCGAGCTATGAAGATTTTTCATTTCACTTTTACCGAATCTAAGAAATGTTTAGCATGCCAGTGGACTTGGTGGTCGTAAAAAAGGTTGATTCATCAATTTATTTTCAATGACAAAGGGTTTTGAGGTGAAAAGTCCAAAAAGATTTAACAAACAGTGCAGTGACTCCCACACACAAATCAATGAAAGGCTCTAGTGGTATGTAAAGGCCGAAGTGACAGATTAAAAGAATACTTTATTTCGAATATATACCTCTGTAAAAGAACTATATGTCATTTAATATTTTTGCTTTGCTTTCGATACAACACAATTTGAATTTCCGTAAAACCCAAAAGGATATGGGACTACACCACGTAGAGGACGAAAAAGCGATATCGACACCAGATACAAATGTAAAACCCACCGACTTGCAGCTGTGGATTCAATGATGATGGGACAGATTAAGGATCAATTGGGACTCAATCGTACAAGGAGTAGGATTATTCAAATAATCCATGAAAGTCCTTGTCTTAAACATACCAGTATGGTATCTAAACCAAAGCTTTTACCTTGCCATTTAAAAGCGCGCATTGAGTTTGCACGTAAATACCAATTCTGTGAAAAGATATGGCGTAATGTCATTTTGAGTGACAAAGAAAAGTTTACCCTGGACCGTCCTGACAGTTGCAAGAAACATTGGTAAGAAATGCGACAGGATAGACACATCTGGAATAAACTAGGCCATTTAGATTTTAAGGAAGAAGTCCGAAGTATTATAGGATGACAAGTTGGTGGAGTTTGGCAGTCAGTTATATCGCGATGATTGGACACTTTAGCTGGAAAAAGCGACAATTAACAGCACAACGCTGACCAACGAGTTCTTTAATAAAAGAAAAGTGCTAGTTTAAAAGTGGGCAGCATTTATTCCCAACCTTAAACTGAATTTTGGGTCTCTGGGGTATCCTATCTGTAGAAGTGTTCAAAAATTGCCGGCTGTTTGAGACAGCAGAAGAGTAGTGTTGTGTGCCTCTGTTTAAAGTTACGTCAATAACATAGCAAGACCTCGAGCCAGTAAAAACTGCAAGTTAACAGTATAAAGGTCGTTAAAACAGTCTTAAAAATATTTATTAAAACGCAAAAGAAAGAGTACCCTAAATTGCTCTTGCGAGGTGTTTACCATATGCAATCATGTTTGAAAGGGTTTGTAAGTCGCTGGATGCCAAATCGCTAGTGAACTTACCCCTGAATAAGTTTCAATTTGAAATTATAGCCGTTTAAATTTGTTAAGTAGTATTATGAGTGTTAGTTACATATGGTCACACTAAGAAAAGTACCAACGAGGACGGACGTAAAAACTTTAATTTGTAACAATTACAAGCATAATTCAATTCAAACGAATGTTGTAAAGAACAAAGCGTTGTGTTTTCCGCAACAAACATAATTAATAAACGACCCACAGATAAAATTCAAACAAGTAACGAACATAGTTTTTTTCAAATAAGGCGCCTAACCTCAAATATCGATAATTATGGGGGAACTATCGGGGTAACTGGGAAAACGCGTTAGGACATTGAGTGGACCCTGCCCTTGCTATAAAAGACGGAGTAAAAGTTTGCCTGAGATCATTTCTCGAGCAGAGCTCGATGAGTGCGGTCGGGCCCGCTAGCTTGTCCGTGTTTTGTGTGTTTCTTTTTTTATTTTTTACTATTTTTATTAATTTCGTCTAAAATGGACTGTTAAATCACTTCTATAAATGACATTTTCGAGCGTCACTGCTTTATCGAATAAATCGTTCAGTTTCCACAAGTGGCTAAAACATAGACATAAAACACTTGATATAATTACCATCTTATGCTGGATCTATAGTTGCTGGACATATTTCAAAATTTTTTTCAAAATCAGCTGAAGCGAGCAAGTTCAGAGCATGGCTGCAACATCTCTGATGTTTAGGCAACCACTCATCGTTTTCAAAAACAGGCAGCGTCATTAGTTACATCTTCAAAAAAGTTTTTTCCACTCTGTAATCTTTAAACGACTTTACAAAGTTAGAACCGTTGTCAGTTATGGTCAAAACAATGTTTGAGCTGTGCAAAACCAAAGGCACGGAGGGGTCCCAGAAATCTCTTCCAACCAAATTGCAACCCAAAACCAATTTTCGGTATCCTAAAAATCTCTTTCGGTTGCTTTCAAACCTCTAGTATTTTGTTAAGAGATTTGGAGAAACCAACCAAAGCCAATAGACAAACCAACCAATGCGACTTCGCTAACCTACGCAAACTTAGCAAAGACACAAACAGGGCTGGCAAGTCGGAAACCATCAATACAGCTATGAACAAAATCTGTTATCAATTATTTGCGAGCGACGCAGCCCTGTTTTTGTAGTTGTACCATAATCTTATACACACACCTTTTAACTAGACTTTTTAATAAGAAAATTAAATCTCTCCAAGTTCTGGGACACCGACGGATTTATCAAGCGTTTTGCAAACCAACCAAAGCCAAAGTCTCTCGAGATTTCCTGGACACCCCCGGCAGAGTTAATTTCCGTCTGCACAACCTTTTCAGCGGAGTGAACCCCAGAAATCCTTCTACAGGGTGGGTCAAAAGAAGTCACCCTATTGGAAGATGCTCTTATTTTTACAAATAGCCGCCAAAGTCAGATCTGTTTTGACATTTGTGGACTAGACAGATGTAGAATTCAAGTGAACAAACCATGGATCGATATACTCCCCAAGAACGCGGAATAATCGTGAATAATCGATTTTTCGACCAAAATCATAATGAGCGATGAGGCTCATTTCCACCTCAGCGGGTACGTGAACAAGCAAAACTATCGCTTTTGGGGCACCGAAAATCCACGAATGATGCACGAGGAGCTATTACACCCGCTCAAAGTGACTGCATGGTGCGCTGTTCACGCTGGAGGAGTCATCGGGACATTTTTTTCGAGAACGCCGCTGGTCAAACGACAACAGTGGACGGTGCGCGTTATAGGGTCATGTTGACCGGGTTTTTTCTGCCGCAATTGTACGAATTAGGACTGAAGGACATGTGGTTCCTACAGGACGGAGCAACGGCACACACTGCGCGAGCCACCACCGACATTCTGAGAGCGGGGCTAAGTGGGGCTAAGTTAAAGCTCATGTCTATACAGACAAGCCCGCTTCAATTGACGCATTGGAAGACAACATTGAAGCATTTATTCGTGAGATACCGGCCGAAATGTTGGAAAGAGTATGCCAAAATTGGACTAAGCGGATGGACCGTTTGAGGCGCAGTCACTGTCAACATTTGCATGAAATAATCTTCAAACATTAAATTATATGGACCGTACTATCGATTCAAATAAAGATTTCATGCATTTCCTGAATTTTATGTTTTTTTTTTTTTTTTGAAAAACTTTCCTATAGCTCTTAAAAAAACACCCTTTACAAAGAATGCTTTGTTGTAAACACTCTATAAAAAAATTGAATTTTAGATTAAAATGAAAGAGAACACTTTTGAAAGCGATTTTTCAGCAGACGACACTGTTGATGATCCGGACTTTACTCTTTCTACAAGTAAAGTAAATAAAACACCCACAGATAATTCAGAACCGGATCTTGCAGAAGTTATTCCTTTTACCAGGAAAAGGAAAATTGTATCATGTAAAGAGCCAGTACCAAAAGTATAAAAACCCTACATACGAGGTGTGTTCAAAAAGTATCGCGAATTTTGAATTTTCGCGGGTTGCGTATATTCGAATTTCGATTTTTTTGTGGCGTTATGTTGGTACTCATGTCTCTCACTTATGCCGACAAGCTCGGCCATTTTGAATGTTCACTTAATTGTTGACAGCTGCTTTGCTTGCACGTGTTTTGGATCGTCTTCGATTTTTACCTATTCAAAAAAATGGATCAAAGAACCTGTATCAAATTTTGTGTGAAAAACGAAAATAAGTGCGCGGATGCATTCCGAATGTTGACTGTGGCATGCGGAGAAGCTACCTTGGACCGAAGCAACGTTTATCGGTGGTACAAAATGTTCTCAGAAGGCCGAGAAGATGTGAACGACGAAGAGCGTGCCGGACGCCCGAGTACTTCAACAACAGACGAAAAAATTAATGAAGTGGAGAAAATGGTATTGGCCAATCGTCGAATCACCATTAGAGAAGTTGCTGAGGACCTAAACATATCGATTGGCTCGTGCCATTCGATTTTTATCAATGATTTGGGCATGAGACGGGTCGCCGCGAAATTCGTACCAAAATTGCTCAATTGCGACCAAAAACAGCATCGCATGAACATTGCTAATGAGATGTTAAACTCTGTCCGCGACGACCCAAATTTGCTCCAGAGGGTCATAACTGGTGACGAATCGTGGGTTTATGGTTATGACGTGGAAACCAAAGCTCAATTATCTCAATGGAAGCTGCCGCACGAACAAAGACCGAAAAAAGCGCGCCAAGTTCGGTCGAATGTGAAAGTTTTGCTGACAGTTTTCTTCGATTGCAGGGGCGTGGTGCATCATGAGTTCTTGCCACAGGGAAGAACGGTCAATAAGGAATATTACCTGCAAGTTATGCGCAATTTGCGCGAAGCAATCCGCCAGAAACGCCCGGTTTTGTGAAAGAACAAAAATTGGCTTTTGCATCACGATAACGCCCCTGCTCACACATCGTTGCTTGTGCGCGACTTTTTGGCAAATAACAACACACTAATGATGCCGCAGCCACCGTATTCCCCAGATCTGGCACCCTGTGACTTTTTCTTGTTCCCTAAACTGTAGAAGCCCATGAAAGGACGACGTTACGCTACGCTTGACGAGATAAAGACGGCATCGAAGGAGGAGCTGAACAAGATAAAAAAAATGATTTTTTGAAGTGCTTCGAAGATTGGAAAAACCGTTGGCACAAGTGTATAATATCTCATGGGGATTACTTTGAAGGGGACAATATAGATATTCATGAATAAATAAATAATTTTTGAAAAAACACAAAATTCGCGATACTTTTTGAACACACCTCGTAAATACGTCGGATGATACACCAAAATTAATTTTCAAGGATGAATTCTTCATAGAACTGCAAAAAGTTTGTACCATAATATACATATTCTAAAATGTTTCATTTTAAAAATTTTATTTTCAGAATTCAGAACTCAGATAAGTCAACTTTTGCTAAGTGTGTGGGATGTAATCGTCTAATAAGAGGAAGCGGTGAAGTGACTTCCAATTTCATTACGCATCTGAAAATCAAGCACGCAGACTTATTTAAAAAATACCGAAGCTATAAGATAAGTATTCCTTATGGCACCAATACACAAGCTTTTTTTGATGAAAAATTGTTGCACGCTACCGTTGACTCTGCATTGCCAATTTCCATTCTGGAAAGGAAGTCCTTCATTGAACTTTTTGAGGGTACTGGCATGAAGGTGATGAGCAAACAAACAGCTGCTAAGAAATTGGAGGGTCAATATACCGTCATTGTTGAGAACCTCAAAACACAAATTCCATCTACAAAATATTTTGCACCACAGCAGATATTTGGTCTGGAAACCGCAAAAGCTTCCTTGGGTATGCCATTCATTGGCTTACAGACAACTTGGAGCGCAAATCGGCAGCCTTAGCATGTACAGGGTGGGTCAAAAGAAGTCATCCGATGTTGTTTCGCTTTCATTTTTTTTTCTAAATAAAAAACGTATATTCTGATTTTGATTGAATTTTATTGGTCATTTGGAGAAGATGATATCGGCCAAATGGAAAGAACTTCGGGCTGCAAATTCTCGCACTTGTGTCGAATGTTGTCCTTGAGGGCTTCCAAGGTCTCGGGCTTGGTTACGTAAACACGGGACTTCAAAAAAACCCCACAAAAAAAAGTCTGGAACGGTTAGATCGGGCGATATTGCAGGCCAGTGCAAATCGCCAAAACGAGAGATGTGGCGACCCGGGAACGCCGCTCTCAGAATGTCGGTGGTGGCTCGCGCAGTGTGTGCCGCTGCTCCGTCCTGTAGGAACCACATGTCCTCCAGTCCTAATTCGTACAATTGCGGCAGAAAAAGCCCGGTCAACATGACCCTATAACGCGCACCGTCCACTGTTGTCGTTTGTCCAGCGGCGTTCTCGAAAAAAAATGGCCCGATGACTCCTCCAGCGTGAACAGCGCACCATGCAGCCACTTTGAGCGGGTGTAATGGCTCCTCGTGCGTCACTCGTGGATTTTCGGTGCCCCAAAAGCGATAGTTTTGCTTGTTCACGTACCCGCTGAGGTGGAAATGAGCCTCATCGCTCATTATGATTTTGGTCGAAAAATCGATTATTCACGATTATTCCGCGTTCTTGGGGAGTATATCGATCCATGGCTTGTTCCTTTGTATTCTACATCTGTCTAGTCCACAAATGTCAAAACAGATCTGACTTTGGCGGCTATTTGTAAAAATAAGAGCATCTTCCAATAGGGTGACTTCTTTTGACCCACCCTGTAGAAGGATTTCTGGGGTTCACTCCGCTGAAAAGGTTGTGCAGACGGAAATTAACTCTGCCGGGGGTGTCCAGGAAATCTCTAGAGACTTTGGCTTTGGTTGGTTTGCAAAACGCTTGATAAATCCGTCGGTGTCCCAGAACTTGGAGAGATTTAATTTTCTTATTAAAAAGTCTAGTTAAAAGGTGTGTGTATAAGATTATGGTACAACTACAAAAACAGGGCTGCGTCGCTCGCAAATAATTGATAACAGATTTTGTTCATAGCTGTATTGATGGTTTCAGACTTGCCAGCCCTGTTTGTGTCTTTGCTAAGTTTGCGTAAGTTAGCGAAGTCGCATTGGTTGGTTTGTGTATTGGCTTTGGTTGGTTTCTCCAAATCTCTTAACAAAATACTAGAGGTTTGAAAGCAACCGAAAGAGATTTCTAGGACACCGAGAATTGGTTTTGGCTTGGAATTTGGTTGGAAGAGATTTCTGGGACACCTCCGTGCCTTTGGTTTTGCACAGCTCAAACATTGTTTTGACCATAACTGACATCGGTTCTAACTTTGCAAAGTCGTTTAAAGATTACAGAGTGGAAAAAACTTTTTTGAAGATGTAACTGATGACGCTGCTTGTTTTTGAAAACGATGAGTGGTTGCCTAAACATCAGAGATGTTGTAGCCATGCTCTGAATTTGCTCGCTTCAGCAGATTTTGAAAAAATTTTGAAATATGAATAGATCCAGCATAAGATGGAACCTGAAACCTGACCTTGTGGAAACTGAACGATTTATTCGATAAAGCAGTGACGCTCGAAAATGTCATTTATAGAAGTGATTTAACAGTCCATTTTAGACGAAATTAATAAAAATAGTAAAAATAAAAAAAAAAGAAACACACAAAACACGGACAAGCTAGCGGGCCCGACCGCACTCATCGAGCTCTGCTCGAGAAATGATCTCAGGCAAACTTTTACTCCGTCTTTTATAGCAAGGGCAGGGTCCACTCAATGTCCTAACGCGTTTTCCCAGTTACCCCGATAGTTCCCCCATAATTATCGATATTTGAGGTTAGGCGCCTTATTTGAAAAAAACTATTTTCGTTACTTGTTTGAATTTTATCTGTGGGTCGTTTATTAATTATGTTTGTTGCGGAAAACACAACGCTTTGTTCTTTACAACATTCGTTTGAATTGAATTATGCTTGTAATTGTTACAAATTAAAGTTTTTACGTCCGTCCTCGTTGGTACTTTTCTTAGTGTGACCATATGTAACTAACACTCATAATACTACTTAACAAATTTAAACGGCTATAATTTCAAATTGAAACTTATTCAGGGGTAAGTTCACTAGCGATTTGGCATCCAGCGACTTACAAACCCTTTCAAACATGATTGCATATGGTAAACACCTCGCAAGAGCAATTTAGGGTACTCTTTCTTTTGCGTTTTAATAAATATTTTTAAGACTGTTTTAACGACCTTTATACTGTTAACTTGCAGTTTTTACTGGCTCGAGGTCTTGCTATGTTATTGACATAACTTTAAACAGAGGCACACAACACAACAAAGGAGGCATCAGGTTGATCGGACGTCGTTTCATGAGGGACCAACCTCACTCATCAGCGATCTTGAGCCTGAAAAGTTACAAAGGGGAATGGCTGTCTTAAGCTGTCTTTTCGGTGTTTTGCGCGCAAGCTGCCTTTGGAATTCCCAAACAGTTTTGCCGTCGCGGGCATGGAGAGACTGCTGTTTGGACAAACATTTCAGGCTCCTTTATTACAGGCAAGAAAATTTAGTTTAATTAATTATCAATAGACCCTTAACTATTCATTAATGCTGAACTTTGTAGAGATGGCATGGAATTGAGCAATGATTTTAAGTGGGATGGTCAAAGTTTACCCGTTGATGCTTTATTGTCGATTTTAGCTCTTCTGCTGTCTCGAACAGCCGGCAATTTTTGAACACTACTACAGATAGGATACCCCAGAGACCCAAAATTCAGTTTAGGGTTGGGAATAAATGCTGGCCACTTTTAAACAAGCACTTTTCTCTTATTAAGCAACTCGTTGGTCAGCGTTGTGCTGTTAATTGTCGCTTTTTCCAGCTGAAGGGTCCAATCATCGCGATATAACTGACTGCGAAACTCCACCAACTTGTCATCCAATAATACTTCGGACTCCTTCCTTAAAATCTAAATGGCCTAGTTTATTCCAGATGTGTCTATCCTGTCGCATTTCTTACCAATGTTTCTTGCAACTGTCAGGACCGTCCAGGGTAAACTTTTTTTTTGTCACTGAAAATGACATTACGCCATATCTTTTCACAGAATTGGTATTTACGTGCGAACTCAATGCGCGCTTTTAAATGGCAAGGTAAAAGCTTTGGTTTAGATACCATACTGGTATGTTTAAGACAAAAACTTTCATGGATTATTTGAATATTCCTACTCCTTGTACGATTGAGTCCCAACAACTCCTTAATCTGTCCCCTCATCATTGAATCCACAGCTGCAAGTCGGTGGGTTTTACATTTGTATCTGGTGTCGATATCGCTTTTCGCCCTCTACGTGGTGTAGTCCCATATCCTTTTGGGTTTTACGGAAATTCAAATTGTGTTGTATCGAAAGCAAAGCAAAAATATTAAATGACATATTCGAAATAAAGTATTTTTTTAATCTGTCACTTCGGCCTTTACATACCACTAGTGCCTTTCAATGATTTGTGTGTGGAAGTCACTGCACTGTTTGTTGAAATCTTTTTGGACTTTTTCACCACAAAACCCTTTGTCATTGAAAATAATTTGATGAATCAACCTTTTTTACGACCATCAAGTCCACTGGCATGCTAAACATTTCTTAGATGCGGTAAAAGTGAAATGAAAAATCTTCATAGCTCGCGGTCCTTCAAAGGACATTCTTCTTGAACTTGTTGAGCAAAGGGACCTATACTAGACAGTTAACTTTGATTTTAGGGCTAAGTCGTTCAAAACTAGTAATTTTTTATTGATTAAATAAGGCACCACGTAAACCTCCACAAATGCCATCCACATTTCCATAGTATTTGGGCTGTCCTGATTCTAAAAGTGTTTTGCTTATCTGGAGACACGCAGCATTTGTCTGCTTACTTCTTAAGGTGGTGCTTCATTCATCAAGGCTTCGTCAAAAAATTAGTTCCCGTTTGTAACATTGCGCAGAGCCTTCTAATTAGCGCTCAAAGTTAGGTTAGGTTGCAATGGTGGAATTGGGAGAATTCCATTTCCTCGCTTAGGCCAATAAAGGCCCGTTGTGTTACCATCGGCGGTGTCCCAGAAATCTCTTCCAACCAAATTCCAACCCAAAACCAATTCTCGGTGTCCTTGAAATCTCTTTCGGTTGGTTTCAAATCTCTAGTGATTTGGTTAGAGATTTTGCTAAATTCACCGCTAAAACTATTTTGAAAAGCAAAAGTAGTTTTGGAAATCTAAACTACATTAGTTTACTGGATAGGCTGCATCAAATTAATAACATGATTTATTTGATTAAATATTGAAATTTGCTTTTTAATAATTTTTCGCAAAACCAACCGAAGGCTGCCATATCGGCCAAAACCGTCGTACCAGTGGCGCCATCTACCTCCTCAGTAGCGCCGCATGGGATATTTGTCAACAACAAACGAGCCAAGGGATGGAAAATGTTGCTTTATGATTGGCGTGAAAATAATTTAAAATTTTTCGTTCTAATTTTGGGTAATGCGACTTTAATTTAAGTTATAAAATTAGTATGAATCGTAACACTTATGCCACAGCTAACAA
Source organism: Lordiphosa collinella (assembly GCA_018904265.1). Lineage (NCBI taxonomy): Eukaryota > Metazoa > Arthropoda > Insecta > Diptera > Drosophilidae > Lordiphosa > Lordiphosa collinella. Next base: position 116,343 of record JAEIFV010000728.1, read on the forward strand.
AATTCCGTTTAACATCATTTTAATTCAAAACTAATAAGGGAAATTTATAAGGGAAATTTTTTTGTGCGTGATGCAACCCTGTTTTGTGAGATGGACAATTATTATGTGCCCAATTGGACCAATTCTCTTTCCCACTAAGAAAATGAAATCTCTTGAAGTTCTGGGACACCGACGGATTTTTCGAGAGATTTGCAAACCAACCGAAGACAAAATCTCTAGAGATTTCCAGGGCACCCCCGCATATAACACTTTCTACGATATGGTCGTAGAGGGAGGGTCGTCCCCGTTAAACCATTTTGATTGTAGCACGAATTTGAGCAGGGTTGACATCCGTTTTACAGATGTCAGAAAGATCGTTTAGGAAAGGACGACCCAAAACTGCAAGACGCCTTCTGCTGAGAGCTGAACAGTGTCAGAAGATGTGTTGTACACTCTCCTCTTCATCAGCTGAATAGCAGCTTCTACAGAAGTCATTGTGTTTGATGCCAAGCCTTGCGGCGTGTCTTCCAATTAGGCAGTGTCCAGTCCGGACCCCTACAAGTAGGGAAATGTTCTGTCTTTCTTGACAGAGTAACGCCCTAGTTTTTTTATACTGTGTACCAAAGGTACACAGAATATATTAAGTTTGTGCAAAAGTACGAGGGCCGTCCCAGAAATAGCCGACCTAACTACTAAAACACAAAAATTTTTAATTTTTTTTTTATATTTTTCATCATAGGATCCTTTTAGGTCGATACACTTTTCCCAGCGATGTTCAATAGCTTCGATACCTTTTTATACTCTGTACCAAAGGTACATAGAGTATAATAAGTTTGTGCAAAAGTATGTGGCAGCCAGCAGTATGTGGCAGGAGCAGTATATATATTCTTGATCAGCATCAACAGCCGAGTCGATATAGCCATGTCCGTCTGTCAGTCCGTATGAACAAACAGATCTCAGAGATGGTAAGGGACAGAGGTTTGACATGTATGGGACTTATTCTTCTTATACTTGCAGGCAGATCCGGTTTATATTCAAATTTTGCCCCCTCCCGCCCCCGCAAATTGGAAAAAACGTAATATCTCCCACAGTTTTATAGATAGAAGGTTCGTTCCTTCTGGACATATTTATCAGGATTATTTATCGATCCGCCAAAGGAATGGTAAAGATCGGATGAACGGTAGTAAAGATATGAGCAAACGAAAATTCAATATATCTGTATGTATATATGAGCAACGACTTCACAGCAAAGTGATAGCCAACAATATTTATATATTCATATTGGATCGTTGTGGGTGTGATGACCCCGCCCCGCCAAAAATTCCAAAAATTCCACCTGCAAATATATTGTCTAAGTAATTTCAACAACGAAATCCTATACGAAACCTAACAGCTATGGCTAGCTCATTAGATCCAATTAGATTCTTGCAGTTAACTGGGACGCTCTCATTTTCCCCCTGCCCTTTCCCACATACACAATATTGAGAGAGAGAAATTAGAGATGGTCGCGGGACAAATATATCGCCCGATACCCATCTGACTTCTAAGACGAGGATTGTTTAAATTGCAAATAATATAAAAATAGTCTAGTTCTTTAATTCTAACATAATATCAAGCAATCACAATGATGTTAAGTCATTCTGGTCACTCCGGAGTCCCGCGTAGTTTTCGATGTACGCCCATCTCTAGCTCTGGCAAATGCAAAGGTTTTTTTTGTCTGCGGCGCGTGCCAATCCTCTCTCTCTCCCTCTCTCTCCTAATTATACTCTGTACCAAAGGTACATAGAGTATATTAAGTTTGTGCAAAAGTATGAAACAGTACCTTAAATGATAAGCATTTAAGCAACTCAAGTCGACTCGTAGGCCTTTATTCATATATCGACCCCATTGCTATTGCAATGGCCTCCTCGTGGTGTTCCCTGGATACCGATTTTATATAATATAATCGGGAGCAAATGCGAGCGGCGACCCCAACTGGTACAGAGTATAATATAGTCGGGCTTGACCGACTTTCTTCCTTGTTTTTGTCACTTATTTTGAGAAAAAACAACACTGACATTTTACCTATAATATGTAATTAACTAATAAGGCGCAGAAAGGAGCAGTTCATTTTGACACTGGACGATTCACAACGGATTCACAACTATTTTCACAAGCACATAAAGATCTAGGACCAATACGGACCAATATCAAAAGTTCTACTCCACGAAAGTCGCGGGTATGTAAGTAACTATACACTAAAGGAAATGTTAAGTTTGACATCGATTTACCACTAATACATATAAGAACAGTGTGTGTCACGCATTTTTTTTATTAAATACATACCAACTATAGTTAAATTAAATACTTTTGTCTAACCAAATCGCAAAACTTTAAATTTCTCAGCCCAAAATAAAACACCTTAAAAAGTCACGAAAATGTTTTTAAGTATGGGCAGAGAAGTATCGTGAGTTTTGCACGCTCACGACATCGTGACTATCGAATAAAAAATATATAAAAATCTAATAAATATTGGAATGATGTTAGCTTTCAAGAAAATAAAAAACATCTACGAAATTTTAATTTTTAAATTTGCATTTATTTCCTGCCATATTGGCCAAATCGACCAATGTGCAGCGGTTCACAGTTTGTAAACCGCCGGTTCGCGGTTACGGTTCGGTTCAGTAATTCAATGTTTATTATTTTCATAATTTACGAAGGGCGGATTCTGTTTTTGAATATCCGAGTATTTTGACTTTTTCACACTTTTGAAATTGAATTCCTGAAAATGAGACGTTTCCTGCATTTGAAACAGAGCTGTAAACTACAATTACAATTACCATTACAATTACAATTATTTCAATAATTACTCAATTATTTCAACTACTTTGTAATTGAAATAATTAAATAATTGAAATAATTGAAGTAATTACGGAACAAAAATGAATTGCCTTTAATATTTTGTGTGAAAATGATTTTTCCTTTACATACACACACACACATACACTCACTCCAACATGTTGAACGGGAAGGCCTTTCTGATCGCCAATTCGGATTCAGAAAGAAGCTGAGCACTACTGACGCAATTTCGACAATCGTAGGCATAGCGCTAGAAGCTATCGAAGGCACCAGGTGGCGAGGCGGACGCAAAAAGTATTGCCTTATTACCACGTTGGATGTCAAGAATGCCTTTAATACGGCTAGCTGGCACAGTATTCTTGAAGCGTTACAGCGGCTTCGAGTATCCGAATACCTCATCAGGATCATATGCGACTACTTCAGGAACAGAGTACTCTTGTATGATACTGCACCAGGAGAACGGCAACGCAGGATTTCTGGAGGCGTACCGCAAGGATCGGTGCTGGGTCCAACACTATGGAACGTCATGTACGACGCAGTGTTGCGCCTGCCGCTACCTGATGGCTGTACAATTGTGGGATTCGCTGATGACATTGCAGTCATCTCAGTCGCTAAACATGTGGGAGAGGTCGAAGCCAATACAAACGCAGCCATCCGCGAGGTTATCTCATGGCTAGGGGAAAACGGGTTAAGTCTGGCAGCCCACAAGACGGAAACGGTGCTGGTCAGTAGCAAAAAAGTGGAGTCCGCCACCATTGAAGTTGGAAGCTGCTTGATAAGATCGAAGCCTGCCATCAAGTACCTGGGCCTAATATTGGACCACAGGTTAAACTTCAAGCAACATCTTGAGTATGTCGGAGAGAAAGCAGACCGGATCTCAACTGCTTTAGCGGGAATGATGTCCAATATTGGCGGACCTCGTCAGCGAAGTAGGATGCTGATCGCAAACGTGGTGAGGTCAGTCATACTCTAAGGAGCACCGATATGGGCAGCTGCAATGGGGGTACCTCCTCGTACAGCTGGGAGTGCAAGTCTGCATACCGCAGGAGAGCACTCAGAGTGTTGTGTGCTTTCCGCACCGTCTCTGAGGACGCTGCGCTTGTCCTAGCAGGCAGATTTATTCGCAAGAGAAGCCTGCAGAAGAGATGCGCCCCCTGATCGTCGGGAAGAGATTCTCGCACACTGGGAGAAAAGATGGAGAACTGCTAGAAACGGTCAATGGACAAGACGGATAATACCGAAATTACGACCGTGGGTTTGCAAGACGCACAGGCAAATCGAATTTTACATGACGATAGCACTGACGGGACATGGATGCTTCAAGTCCTACTTGTTTAGGTTTAAGCATGAGACGGATCTTTTTTGCACACCCTGTGCAGGGATCCCAGAAGACGCTGAACATGTCCTTTTTGTCTGTCCTAGATTTGCTGCTGAACGGGATGAGCTATGGTTAGAGATTGGGAGACCATTCATAGTCAATGACTTGATGGGTATTATACTTAGCTCGCAAAACAATTGGTCTGCTTTTAGCAACTATGCAGCACAAATAATCATATCCTTGCGTCGCGCTGAAAGACAGCGCAGAATGACTTCAAATCATAGATAGGAATCTAGTGGAGGCTTTCATGCCAGCTCCCCCTCGTGAAGTAATACTTTGCGGTGGTAGGCAGTTCCAAGTCCCACACTATCCGGCTTTAAATGCTGTCCCCCCCTATATAAAAAAAAAACTCACTCCAACATACAGCCAAACGCATGGCATGCGGCCGCGCGCGATAACTGACAATGCAAGACCCCCTCTTTCCCACAAGCAAAATTGTTTCCTATATAACTTCGGTGTTTTTTGTCCGATCTTAGCGATCTTTTCAGAATAGATAGATATTGGGCCTTACATGATATATAGTATATAATGTCTCGAGGGTCTAACTTAAAAATTGTGGCTCTGACAGTTTTTTGCGCGATTTGAATCGGGTATACACCTACCTACTTGCAAAAATTTGTGGCTCTATCTCTTATAGTCTCTGAGATCGACGCGTTCATACGGACAGACGGACATGGCTAAATCGACTCGGCTGTTAATGCTGATCAAGAATATACTATATATACTTTATAGGGTCGCAAATGCTTCCTTCTATTTGTTACATACTTTTGCACAACTTCATGATCCCCCTTTTCCCCATTTTTAATGGGAACACTTGGGATCGTCATTGCTTTTGCCCGTCGCTACACGCTGGAACTCGTTGTATGATGCAGTTCAAAGACTTCTTTGCCACAAAGACAATTTAAACGAGCTGTGCGATAAGCTGACCTTGCCACATTTTTCTCCTGGGGGTTTTCAGTACCTCAATATGTACAAGTTGGTTATGGTACAAATTGCTAAGGCACTGGACTTTCTTCAAGGAGAAAAAAAACTTGAATTATGGTACTATAAATATTCTTATTTTTTATACATATATATTAATACAGGCAGAATTGGGATTTACTCAAACAAGGGTTTAAAGCTCTTGCCATCAACATAGAAATAACCGTCGAAAAGCTACAACTTTTTAATCGTTTTCATTAAAATATGGCAACAAAGCGTGGAAATCTGAAGGGCAAGTATAATGCATTGAAGGCAAGGAAGCATGCCAAATTTTCTATCGCCCCGCTCGACACCAAGCAAAAGGAGGAACAAAAGGAGGAAGAGCCTTGAAAGAATATGCAAATAATTTAAAAAATAAAAGTAGTAATAAAATATTGTAATACAAAATAAAAACACATACACAAACACGGATCTACATGCGGCTCGGCAGATCACAAGCTTGATGAATGTAGTTCTCAGTGTGGAATTAATTCAGTTAACTCAGGAGTTATTCGATAAAGCTGTAAATCTGGATAGAGTAAAATTCCAATGCGATTTGATAGTAAATTTCAAACAAAATTTAATAAAAAAAAAAAAAACACACACAAACACGGACAAGCTAGCGGGCCCGACCGCACTCACCGAGCTCTGCTCGAGAAATGATCTCGGGCAGAATTTCACTCCGTCTTTTATAGCAAGGGCAGGTCCAGTCAATGTCCTAACGCGTTTTCCCAGTTACCCCGATAGTTTCCCCATAATTATCGATATTTGAGGTTAGGCGCCTTATTTGAAAAAATATGTTCGTTACTTGTTTGAATTTTAACTGTGGGTCGTTTATTAATTATGTTTGTTGCGGAAAACACAACGCTTTGTTCCTTACAACATTCGTTTGAATTGAATTATGCTTGGAATTGTTTCAAATTAAGGTTTTTACGTCCGTCCTCGTAGGTAATTTTCTTAGTGTGACCATATGCAACTAACACTCATAATTCTTCTTTATCATGTGCTCAGTGTTGTAAAGTGACAAATTCAAGATTTTAACAGCTAACAAATTTAAACGGCTATAATTTCAAACTGAAACTTATTTGGGGGTAAGTTCACTAGCGATTTGGCATCCAGCGACTTACAAACCCTTTCAAACATGATTGCATAGAGCAATTTAGGGTACTCTTTCTTTTGCGTTTAAATAAATATTTTTAGCTGTAACATTTTTAGATTTCATTAACGAATTTAACTTAATTTCCAATCAAAGATTTACGGAAGACGCAAATCAGTAATCAGTAAGCAGACCGTTTAAAGATCTGACCATATCTTGAAGTTTTCATTACTTTTCACATATTCTGGTAGAAAAAGAGCCTTAGGAAATTACGTGAATTTGGCTTTATCGAGGCAGTTTGTTTGCTACATTCCTTGAATAATGCTCCCTTTGCTCCACAAGTAACTTGGACCCGTTTTATATAATTCAAGCAATTTGAGGAAAAGTTGGCTAGTTGCAAGGACAGATTATCTCAGGCTACAGCCACAGGTACCCCATCGCCCCTTGTGAAATTGCGGACTAAGTCCTTAAGCCCAATTGATCCTTAGGGCTTCTTTGGAAGGCAGGAACTCTCCTGTGGTTATGGGGGCGTATGTAGTGAGGTAAAGTTGCTGACCGGTTTAACATGGTAAACCCAGTGCGATCCTGGCTTACTGCGTCTCAAGTCGACTCACACCTCCGCAAAACTGCTGGCTAACGGGAGCGGCGATCCTTTCCCTGGGACAAATAGGGGGCGTTACTTCGGGCTTGGCACCCGATTAGCGTCTAATGCATCCGCCAACGGACCACCATCGGTGACGACCCTCGCAAACGTTTTAAGGACCACGACTTGAGGATATGCACCTGGAATGTCCGCACCCTCAACAGTGTGGATGCTGATAAACAGTTAGTAAAAGTCCTCGAAGAATATTCATCAGAAGAATATTCCAGGTAATGCGATGGACTGGACAAGTGAACACGTCGAGAAAAACATCATCAGCCAATGCCCCTTGGGAGATCTACTATAGCGGACATGCTACAAAGCACGAGTTTGGGTGCGTTTTTACAGTCTGTTCCGCAGACTGCGTCACTCTGTCATCAGCTTCACACCTGTTAACAAGCGACTAGCCGTACTCAGACTTAAGGCAAAATATTTTAGTATTAGCCTTTTCTGTGCTCACGCCCCAACAGAAGACAAGGACGCCGCGACGAAAGACGAATTCTATGAGTGCCTGGAACGTACATACCAGCGCTGCCCTCATCACGACATTAAGATCGTGCTAGGCGATCTAACATACGCCGAAAGCTGAGGAGCGAGGAGCTCTCAGATGAGTTCAGGCTGAGAAGGAAGGCTTTTAAAAAAGCAATAGAAAAAAGCAAGGCAGATGCTTATAAAGACCTTATTGACGGCGTGGAAGGAAACCCATGGGGTTCAGCATACGATGGTTCAAAAGAAATTAGGAAAAGGCGGAACGTTACCAACTAACCCGCAGCTATGATGGAAATAGTTGAAACCCTATTCCCGGCGCAGCGCAACAGTAACCCATTGTGGACTAGCAGTATGAGGACGGAGGTAATCGAATTAAGCCAGGAGGAAATCACAGCAGCAGCGGCGAAAACAACCTCAAAGAAAGCCCCTGGACTAGACGGAATTCCCAGCGACATCGTGAAAGCGGCTGCGATGAGAAATCCGGAGGTATTTCGGAAGGTCTTCCAAACCTGTCTTCTGGAGGGAGTTTTTTCACGAGGCTGGAAACAGCAGAGACTGGTCCTACTCCCGAAAATCAAAGGACTCCCAAACGACGCTGGATCCTACCGCCCAATTTGCCTCCTGAGCGCAGTTGGAAAGCTTTTTGAAAGAGTAATCTGTTCGAGGATGGAAGAAACCACGGAAGAACATTTTGGATAGGCGGACGAGCAGTATGGATTTAAACCCGGCAGGAGCACACTGGATGCGCTAGAAAAAGTGCAAGATATAGCCCAAAAGGCAATCGAGGGGGAACGATGGTTATATGGATCGAAGGAATATTGCGCCCTGGTCACACTGGATGTTCGCAATGCATTTAACTCGGCAAACTGGAGCCATATACTCAGCGCCATGAGCGAAATGCGAATGCCACACTATCTAATACGAATAGTCGCCCAATACTTTGAGGACAGTGTCCTGAAGCTATGACGCAGTGTAAAAATTAACCGCACAATTGTGTCTTTAAAAACTGGCTCCGAGTAGGCTTAATCTAGCAGAGCAAAAAACGGAAGTCTCCATAAGCAGCCGGAAAAAGTGGAAAGCATCAAGATAGTGATAGGCGACGCAAGACGCTATCTGATGGAACGTGATGTACTGAATGGAGTAGGAGGCTAAACTTCCGAACCTTCAAACGCGGGCGAAAAACACGAAACCAAACCACGGGGAGCCCGCGCCCCACAAGACGGCTCTAGCAACAGTTTAACGACATAGCGGTTACGGTTGTTGGGAAGACTCTGGAAGAAGTGACCCAAAAAATTAGCCGCACCTGGAGGCTATTGCTATTAAGGCACGAAGGACAGGAATATCCGCGCCAGAGGCGCATAACACGAGTCTCCGAGCATGGCAAGAGAGATGGGACATGTCGGATACAGGAAGAGGGAGCCACCAGCTAATTCCCAGTATAGAGGAATGGCTCAATCGAAGCCACGGAGAAGTAAACCATCACCTGACCCAGTGGCTCACAAACCATGGATGTTTTAGGGAGGACCTACACCGATTTAAGCACGTCGATACACCCTGGTGCCTTTATTGCAATGACCGAGAAGAGTCTGCAAAACATGTGGCGTTCGAGTGTCAGAGGTTTGGAGAGGAGAGGCGCGTCCTAAGAAGACTAGCGGGAGAGCCCTTTACACCGAGAGGCCTGGTCAAAAGTATGATAAACTCGCAGGATGTGTGGATAGATCGCACATCTCAACCATAATGAAAAAAGTCAGGATTGACGAACAGTCTGCAAAACAGCAAAACTAGGTGAAATGACGAAATATCACTATCTGCCCGCCGTAGTAATACCTCAATTGGAGGTCCCGGCGGGAGAATAACAGGTCAGAAGGCGGCTGGTTGGGTTTTAGTCCGTAGGCGTTCCATAGAACGAATCGGGCATGCCCCATGCAACGGCTCTTCTGGTGTAGGCGAACAGTGAAAGCATATTTCACACTCTATGAGTACGGCTGCCAAAGAGACTCTCGGATATGCCGAGCACTCCCGAAAACAGTCATGGTACGACGATGAGTGTCGCCGCGCTACTGCAGAGAAAGACGCTGCCTACAGGAGAACTCTACAGTCTGGAGCAACGCGAGCTGTCCAGGAGCGATATCGGCAGAAAAGGAGAAAGGAGAAGCGCCTTTTCAGAAGGAAAAAGAATGAGCAGGAAAGGCGTATGCGTGAGGAAGTCGAAGAAAGCCTGTTCGGCATGAGTGAGACTCGAAAATTCTACCAAAAAGTTCGGCGACTAGCCGAAGGTTTTAAGCCCGGAGCCTCACAATGTAAGGACGAAGCCGGAAATCTTGTCACAGATCCAAAGGAGGTACTAGACAAATGGAGAAACTATTTCTCCAACCTGCTGGGAGGCGATGACGAACACAATGACGCCTCTGGAGAAGTAGTGGCACCACCAATCGATGATATAGAAATAGACCCACCGGACCATAACGAAGTTTGGTTAGCCATAAAAAGGCTAATAAATAACAAATCAGCTGGAGCCGATGAGCTGCCCGCTGAATTGTTCAAGGCTGGCGGCGAGGAGCTGGTAAGGTGCATGCACCAACTCCTATGCAGAATTTGGTCCGAAGAGAGTATGCCCGAAGATTGGAGTCTAAGTGTTCTCTGCCCAATACTTAAAAAAGGAGACCCTGCAATATGCGCCAATTACCGCGGGATCAGTCTCCTACCCATTGCATATAAGGTTCTGTCATGTATCTTATGTGAACGTCTAAAGCCGAGAATGAGCGAACTGATCGAACCTTATCAGTGTGGCTTTAAACCTGGTAAATCCACCATAGACCAAATATTCACATTGAGACAAATACTGGAGAAAACCCATGCGACGAAAATCAACTCCTACCATCTTTTTGTTGATTATAAAGCCGCTTTCGACACACCGATAAGGTCAAAGTTCTTCGAAGCCCTGTCTTCTTTTGGTATACCAGCCTTTGCTACTTTCGACTTTGCATGATGACGTTGAGAAGCACACAAAGCTCCGTCAAAATAGGAAAGAACCACTCCGAGCCTTTCGATACCAGAAGAGGTTTTAGGCAGGGTGACACCTTATCGTGCAACTTCTTTAATCTGCTGATGGAGTATATGTATACTGCGCCAGTGCCCAAATGCTAACAGATCGGGCACCATCTTTTATAAAGATGTTATGCTACTTGCATATGCCGATGACATTGACATTATCGGCATATCCGAACGGGCGGTAAGCAAGGTGTTTTCAGAGATTCAGAAGCAGTCAAAACTCATGGGCTTAGCGGTAAATGAGGAAAAGACGAAGTTCCTAGTCTCAGCGCGCAGTGAGCCTACGCGACTTAGACAATCTGTTGCAATGGGAGAGTAAAACTTTAACGTTGTAAAGGACTTTGTCTACCTCGGAACGATGATCACCAGCGACAACAACGTCAGTCTGGAGATCCGAAGAAGAATTACTCTTGCAAACCGATGTTACTACGTGCTTAGTAAGGAGTTCAAGAATTGCGCTATACAAGTCTCTTATCATCCCAGTCCTGCTATAGGGCGCAGAAGCATGGACAATGTCATCAACGGATGAGGCGGCAATTGGCGTGTTCGAGAGGAAAGTTCTTCGGAGGATTTATGGACCTCTAAGCGTTGGCGGCGAATTTCGCATCCGAATGAATCACGAACTGTACGAGCTCTATGGGGACACTAAGCTTGTCCAGCGCATAAAACAACAGCGGCTGCGCTGGCTTGGACATGTTACTCGTATGGATGAAGAAGCTCCAGTAAAAAAAGTGTACAGGCGGAAGGCGAACGAATTAGGGAAAGGAGGAGCTGTAGGACGACCGAAACTTAGTGGGGAAAAACAGGTGCTGGAAGACATAAAGGCGCATGAACTGAACAACTGGTGCCAGCTCGCACAAGACAGAGGCGAGTGGCGGGCATTAATAGCAGCGGCCGAGACCGTCAAACGGTTGTGATAGAAATATCGGGCCAAATAAGAAGAAAGAGCCAGTGCCAGATGTAAAAAAACCCTGTATAAATACGTCGGCTGATACACCAAAATTAATTTTCAAGGATGAATTCTTCATAGAACTGCAAAAAGTTTGTACCATACTACACATATTCTAAAATGCTTAATTTTAAAAATTTTATTTTTAGAATTCAGATAGGTCAACTTTTGCTAAGTGTGTGGGATGTAATCGTCTAATAAGAGGAAGCGGTGAAGTTACTTCCAATTTCATTACACATCTGAAAATCAAGCACGCAGACTTACTTAAAAAATACCAAAGCTATAAGACAAGTATTCCTTATGGCACCAATGCACAAGCTATTTTTGATGGAAAATTGTTGCACGCTACCGTTGACTCCGCATTGTCAATTTCCATTCTGGAAAGTAAGTCCTTCGTTGAACTTTTTGAGGGTACTGGCATGAAGGTGATGAGCAGACAAACAGCTGCTAATAGCCGCCAAAGTCAGATCAGTTTTGACATTTGTGGACTAGACAGTATAGAATACAAGTAACAAGCATGATCATAAACCCCCAAAAAAACGGAAAACGGGTTTTATTAAAATTTGTTTTGGGGGCCGCCCGGCGGCGCGTCCCCCCCCCCCCCCCCCCCCCCCCCCCCCAAAAAACCACCCCCCATCTTGAAGAGTATGGGACCACACGAGACGTTGCCAATTATTGAACGTTTTATTCAATAAAGCAGTGACGCTTTAAAGAGTCCAAGCAACCCCCCCCCCCCCCCCCCCCCCCCCCCCCAACACCCCCCCCCCCCACCCCCCCCCCAAAAACCACCCCCAAACCCCACCCCCCCCACCCCCCCCCCCCCCCCCCCCCAAAACCCCGTCCCGTCCTCGTTGGTACTCGTTGGTAACACTCACATTTTAACAGCTAACAAATTTAAACGGCAATAATGTACAATTGAAACTTATTCAGGGGTAAGTTCACTAGCGATTTGGCATCCAGCGACTTACAAACCCTTTCAAACATGATTGCATATGGTAAACACCTCGCAAGAGCAATTTAGGGTACTCGTTCTTTTGCGCTTCAATAAATATTTTTAGCTGTAACATTTTTAGATTTCATTAACGAAATAATCTTAATTTCCAATCAAAGATTTACGGAAGACGCAAATCAGTAAGCAGACCGTTTTAAGATCTGACAATATCTTCAAGTTTTCATTACTTTTCACATATTCTGGTAGAAAAAGAGCCTTAGGAAATTACGTGGATTTGGCTTTATCAAGGCAGTTTGTTTGCTACATTCCTTGGAATAATGCTCCCGTTGCTCCAAAAGTAACTTTGACCCGTTTTATTTAATTCAAGCAATTTGAGGAAAGGTTGGCTAGTTGCAAGGCCAGATTATCCCAGGCTACAGCCACAGCTACCCCATCGCCATTTTTGAAATTGCGGACTAAGTCCTTAAGCTCTTTTATTACAGGCAAGAAATTTTAGTTTAATTAATTATCAATAGACCTTTATCCATTCATTAATGCTGAACTTTGTAGAGATGGCATGGAATTGAGCAATGATTTTAAGTGGGATGGATCAATGTTTGCCCGTTGATGCTTTATTGTCGATTTTAGCTCTTCTGCTGTCTCGAACAGCCGGCAATTTTTGAACACTTCTACAGATAGGATACCCCAGAGACCCAAAATTCAGTTTGAGGTTGGGAATAAATGCTGGCCACTTTTAAACAAGCACTTTTCTCTTATTAAGCAACTCGTTGATCAGCGTTGTGCTGTTAATTGTCGCATTTTCCAGCTGAAAGGTCCAATCATCACCATATAACTGACTGCCAAACTCGACCAACTTGTTATCCTATAATACTTCGGACTCCTTCCTTAAAATCTAAATGGCCTAGTTTATTCCAGATGTGTCTATCCTGTCGCATTTCTTACCAATGTTTCTTGCAACTGTCAGGACCGTCCAGGGTAAACTTTTCTTTGTCACTGAAAATGACATTACGCCATGTCTTTTCACAGAATTGGTATTTACGTGCGAACTCAATGCGCGCTTTTAAATGGCAAGGTAAAAGCTTTGGTTTAGATACCATACTGGTATGTTTAAGATAAGGACTTTCATGGACTATTTGAATAATCCTACTCCTTGTACGATTGAGTCCCAATTGAACCTTAATGTGTCCCCTCTTCATTGAATCCACAGCTGCAAGTCAGTGGATTTTACATTTGTATCGGGTGTCGATATCGCCTTTTCGTCCGCTACGTGGTGTTGTCCCATATCCTTTTGGGTTTTAAGGAAATTCAAATTGAGTTGTATCGAAAGCAAAGCAAAAATATTAAATGACATATTCGAAATAAAGTATTTGTTTTAATCTGTCACTTCGGCCTTTACATACCACTAGTGCCTTTCATTGATTTGTGTGTGGAAGTCACTGCACTGTTTGTTAAATCTTTTTGGACTTTTTCACCACAAAACCCTTTGTCATTGAAAATAATTTTGATGAATCAACCTTTTTTACGACCACCAAGTCCACTGGCATGCTAAACATTTCTTAGATGCGGTAAAAGTGAAATGAAAAATCTTCATAGCTCACGGTCCTTCGAAGGACATTCTTCTTGAACTTGTTGAGCAAAGGGACCTATACTAGACAGTTAACTTTGATTCTAGGGCTAAGTCGTTCAAAACTTGTCATTTTTTATTGATTAAATAAGGCACCACGTAAACCTCCACAAATGCCATCCACATTTCCATAGTATTTGGGCTGTCCTGATTCCAAATTTGTTATCAGTTATCCCACAGTTTCCAGTTTCCAAGATATAGCGGAAAATATGAATTTTGCTTATCTGGAGACATTTTGAACACGCAGCAATTTGTCTGCTTACTACTTAAAGTGGTGCTCCATACATCAACGCATCGTCAAAAAACTTTTTGCACAGGACCTTGAAATTAGCGCCCAAAGTTAGGCTAGGTTTAGCTGCAATGGTTGAATTGGAAGAAACCCATTTTCTCACTTAGGCGTTGTGTTAACATATAACACTTTCTACGATATGGTCGTAGAGGCAGGGTCGAACCCGTTAAACCATTTTGATAGTACAACGATTTTGAGCAAAGAGTTGACATCTGTTTCACAGATGTCAGACAGATCGTTTAGGAAAGGACGACCAAAAAGTCGCCTTCTCTAGCTGGACAGTGACGAAGAGTTGCCAGAAATCTCTTCCAACCAAATTCCACCCCAAAACCAATTCTCGGTGTCCTAGAAATCTCTTTCGGTTGGTTTCAAAGCTCTAGTGATTTGGTTAGATATTTTGCTAAATTCACCGCTAAAACTATTTGATAAGCAAAATTAGTTTTGGAAATGCAAACTACATTATTTTACTGGATAGGCTGCATCAAATAAATAACATGTTTAATTTGATTTAATATTGAAATTTTTCGAGCGATTTGCAAACCAACCGAAGACAAAATCTCTAGAGATTTCCAGGACACCCCCGAATAAGAGAAAATGTACTTTCTTAAAAGCAGAACAAATTGTTTAAGACGAGAGAGTACACAGGGCCAGGTTCAGATCCACCACCGGTTCAGGACCAAGTGCACCGTCCAGATCCACACCCGTCCAGGGTCTGCCGTCCTGATCCCCAGGTTCACCACCGGTCCAGATCCAAGTCCACCGTCCAGGTCCGCCATCCAGATCCAGGTCTAAGTCCACCTCCCAGCCAGATCCACACCCGTCCAGGTGGTTCTTCCGTCCAAATTCACAGCGGCCAGGTCCAAGTCCATCCCGTCCAGATCCACACCGTCCAGGTCCAGGTCCGCCGTCCAGGTCCACCACCGTCTCAAGTCCTCCACCGGGTCCAGGTCCACCACCGTCTAAGATACACCACGTTGGACTTTGACCGTCCAGATCAAAGTCTGCCCCCTTCAGGTCCACCACCGTCC
This sequence comes from Lordiphosa collinella, assembly GCA_018904265.1. Classification (NCBI taxonomy): domain Eukaryota; kingdom Metazoa; phylum Arthropoda; class Insecta; order Diptera; family Drosophilidae; genus Lordiphosa; species Lordiphosa collinella. The sequence continues at coordinate 131,616 of JAEIFV010000728.1, forward strand.
TGGTCCAAAAGTCCAAGTCGAGATCCAGGTCCGCTTCGCTTGGACAACACCCCAGCTGCTTTGATTAATTATACCCTTGTAACGCATTGAAGGAAGCATCTCCGACCACATAAAGTATATATATTCTTGATCAGCACGACGAGCTGAGTTGATTTAGCCCTGTCCGTCCGTCTGTTTCTATGCTATCTCCTCCATCAGTTTTAAAGCTATCTTAACCAAACTTTACACGAAGTCTTTTGGGTAACAAATACGCTGCACATTTGTCGGAACCGGATCGGGACTATAGCATACCAGAAACGAAAAACTTTTTTTTCAATGGAGCGCCTCCAAACGATCTTATTTACAATCCCCCATATTTTTACAAGTTTGGTCGAAACGTCATCTATATACGAGGGCCGTCCCAGAAATAGCCGACCGAACTACTAAAACACAAAAATTTATAATTTTTTTCAACATAGGATCCTTTTAGGTTGATACACTTTCCCAGCGATGTTCAATAGCTTCGATACCTTTTTTTTTAATAAGAACTGGGAAGCTCTTCAAAATAGGCATTAACCTCGGACTCCACCTCTTCATTGTTGCCAAATCTTTTTCCTCCGAGCCATTTTTTCAAGTTTGGAAATAAGAAATAATCAGAGGGAGCTAAGTCTGGCGAATAAGGGGCGTGAGGTAGCAATTCAAATTTTAATTCATTAATTTTAGCCATTGAACCGGCGCATTGTCATGATGGAACAGCAAACGCGGCACCCATCATGCGTATAACTTTTTCATATCCAATTTTTCGGTCAATATGCGATGTACAGCACTTTTTGAAATGCCTACACATTCAGCTAACTCACGAACTTTCAATCGCCGGTCACTCAATACACATTTTTTAATTTTGGCCACCATTTCTGAAGTGGTCACCTCATTTGGACGCCCATTACGATGTTCATCTTCGCAGCTCAAACGACCTCGCTAAAACTCAGCCACCCAATATTTTATTGTTGTAAACGAGGGAGCAGAATTACGTAAGGTAGAATCCAGCTCCTTTTTAATATTGGTTGGACTAAGACCTTTTATATGAAAGTATTGTATCACATAACGATGACCAATTTTGTCCATGTTTGCAAATCAATGACAAGCGTTCTCTATTAAAATCGACCAAAAAAAAACTGTGCAAGGTAAAGGCACCAAACTTCAAACTTATGCTTTTAATAGTCGGTACTTCCCCTTTTTAATATTTGTTGTAAACATTTCCAACACTACTGTGCTAGGTCGGCCATTTCTGGGAAAAGTATAGTCTGAAAAGTGGTCTCAGAAAAACTTTTTTGTGTTTTCAATGGTAATAACCTTAAAATCGTCATATATTCATTTGGTATGCTTTTACACAATTCTAAAAAGTTTTGCTAAAATCGGATGACTATAGCATACAGCTACCATAGGAGCGATCGGTTGAAAAATGTTCTAGTGGGAAAAGCTTTTTGGTTTTAATGGAAACGTTCTTTTCATTGGCATATACTTATTTTATATACTTTTACACAATTCTAAAAAGTTTGTCAAATGGCTAAGATGGAAGTTCTAGTGAGAAAAACTTTTTTGTTTTAAATGGGATCGCATCCAAATTTCGTAATTAACAGTTTTTTATGCTTTTCCATGATTTCAGGAAGGCCGACGCACTACCCATACAGCCGCAGAGGAACGCCAACCTGCTTGGACTTCTTCCTCTATAAAGGACTGCCAGACCACCTACTTGAAGTACACGAGGAATACGAGCTGTCCTCTGACCACCTCCCCGTACTGGCAACACTGAGTCTGAGTCCTCAAACAGCTCCAGTCAGAAGCCGAATACTGCTCCCTGGATCTGACTTGCGTAGCTTCCAGGAGGAATTGAGCGACTCACTCCATCTCAACATGGAGGTGCATACTCCGCAGGATGTGGACGACGCGATCACCTTGCTAATGGACAAGGTCAAATCAGCAGCCGCCAAAGCAGCTCCACAAGTGCCTCCCCCCTCTCGCACAGCACGGGGAAGCCTGGTTTTGACCCCAGAGGCCGAGGGCATGATTGCGCTCAAAAAACGCTTGCGGAGGGAGTATGCAAGGACTCACGATCCAGCCGTTGATAGACTCTATAGGAGGATCTCAAATCGGGTGAGGAAGATGCTAGCCAACATTAAGAAAGAGGCAACGGACAAAATGCTAGAAGAGGCTACTCCAAACGAGGACTCGAAGTACGCTCTCTGGAAGCTCACCAGAAGGTACAAAAGGCAGGTGCAGCCGAAGTTCCCGATCAGACAACCTGATGGCACATGGGTCAAACACCCTCAAGACCGAGCTGAAGCCTTTGCCTCTAACCTCGAGGAAAGGTTTCAGCCATTTTGCACTGCCTCGACCAATAGGCTCCAATTGGTCAAAGAAGCACTGGACGTCCCTCTTCAAATGGCGCTACCTGTCAGGCCCATCACATTTGAAGAGGTGACGAGCGAGATAGCCTCACTCAAGAACAACAAGGCACCTGGTGAAGACGGAGTTGACAACAGGACAATAAAGCTTTTTCCTCGCAAAGCGATATTGTTTCTGTTGCTCCTCTTTAACTCAGCCCTGCGCCTCAGCTACTTCCCCAGTGCTTGGAAGAACGCCAACATAGTCATGTTGCATAAGCCTGAAAAGCCCCCAAACGAGCTGGACTCCTACAGACCTATAAGCCTCCTCCCAGCATTTGGCAAGCTGCTGGAGAGATGCCTGTTAAGGAGAATCCTGGAAACCCCAGCTGTGAAAAGGAGCATACCCAAGTTCCAGTTCGGCTTTCGCTTAGGCCACGGAACCCCAGAACAGCTGCACAGAGTGGTCAATTTCGTCCTTGAAGGATTCCACGCCAAGGAGTACGTTGTGGCAGCGTACTTGGATATCCAACAGGCATTTGACCGTGTCTGGCATGACGGCTTACTAGCCAAGCTGAAGGGAACGCTCAATCCTCAACTCTTCTTGATGGTCAGATCGTTCTTATCTGACAGGACATTTAAAGTTGTCCAGGATGGCCTTGCATCCCAGAAGAAGAGGATTCGAGCAGGAGTACCTCAAGGCAGCGTTCTGGGGCCAACCCTATACAGCCTGTTTACTGCAGACATGCCAACCGCTGCGGACATCCCGATTGAGGAGACACAGGACCTCCTAATTGCAACTTTTGCTGACGACACGGCCATTATGGCTCGCGACAGTTGTGTCTACTCGGCAACAGACGCGTTGCAAGAGTATCTCAAAAGGTTTGAGAACTGGGCCTGTCGTTGGAACATCTCCATCAACCCTGAAAAGTGCGTATCTGTCACCCATACGCTCAGAAGAGACAGTAGCCCTGGCGTCTTCCTGCATGGAGAGGTCCTCCCTCACAAATTGGCCCACAAGTATCTTGGAGTGACACTTGACAAGAGGCTTACAAAGGTAAGCCGCCGAAGTTGCAGGAAAGCTTCACAGCAAGGCGAGGAGGATGAGTTGGCTACTCAACGCCAACAACAAACTCTCGCTAAGGAACAAGGTCCTCTTATACAAAGTGATCCTGGCACCGATTTGGAGGTACGGCGTTCAGGTGTATGGCATCGCCGCGAAGACCCACCTGAACAAAATCAGGGTCTTCCAGGCCAAAATCCTGAGGAGGATTACTGGAGCCGAGTGGTTTATCCGAACTAGAGACATTGAGAGAGAGTGTGGTGTTCCGATGGTTGGCGACACAATCAACAACCAAGCAGCGAGGTACTTGGATAAGGTCGCCGCCCACCCAAACAACCTCGCCAGGCGCTTACTCCGATCGCGTAGGATCAACGGAATCAGGGCAAGACGCAGGCTCCTAAGGATTCACCCAGGTGACCTGATTAATCGGAGGATTTAGTCCAAGCATAGGCTACGAATTGGCTGCACACAATTTGATTGATACTCCATCTTACCAGCTAAGTCCCATCACCCTCAGTCACCCGCAATAATTCTTAAGCTAAAATCCCTACTATAAGATACAATCCTAATCAACCACTAAACACAAATAGTAAAACACACATTATATCGCACTATTCCCTACAGTACAAGTTAGCTATAAGTAGTAACAGTAAGCTGTAATAATTTAGTTTAAGGTGCTAAATCAGAAATAAACATATGTTTTCATTTAAAAAAAAAAAAAAAGGAACGCCGCCTTCAGAATGTCGGTGGTGGCTCGCCCAGTGTGTGCCGTTGCTCCGTCCTGTTGGAACCACATGTCCTCCAGTTCTAATTCGTCGGCAGTAGAGAAAAACCCCGGTAACATGACCCTATAACGCGCACCGTCCACTGTTGTCGTTTGTCCAGCGGCGTTCTCGAAAAAAATGGCCCGATGACTCCTCCAGCGTGAACAGCGAGCGACCATGCAGTCACTTTGAGCGGGTGTAATGGCTCCTCGTGCATCACTCTGGGATTTTTGGTGCCCAAAAGCGATAGTTTTGCTTGTTCACGTACCCGCTGAGGTGGAAATGAGCCTCATCGCTCATTATGATTTTGGTCGAAAAATCGATTATTCACGATTATTCCGCGTTCTTGGGAGTATATCGATCCATGGCTTGTTCACTTGTATTCTACATCTGTCTAGTCCACAAATGTCAAAACAGATCTAAAAATAAGAGCATCTTCCAATAGGGTGACTTCTTTTGACCCACCCTGTAGAAGGATTTCTGGGGTTCACTCCGCTGAAAAGGTTGCGCAGACGGAAATTAACTCTGCCGGGGGTGTCCTGGAAATCTCTAGAGATTTTGGCTTTGGTTGGTTTGCAAAACGCTCGATAAATCCGTCGGTGTCCCAGAACTTGGAGAGATTTAACTTTCTTATTAAAAAGTCTAGTTAGAAGGTGTGTGTATAAGATTATGGTACAACTACAAAAACAGGGCTGCGTCGCTCGCAAATAATTGATAACAGATTTTGTTCATAGCTGTATTGATGGTTTCAGACTTGCCAGCTCTGTTTGTGTCTTTGCTAAGTTCGCTAAGTTTGCGTATTGGTTGGTTTGTGTATTGGCTTCGGTTGGTTTCTCCAAATCTCTTAACAAAATACTAGAGGTTCAAAAGCAACCGAAAGAGATTTTTAGGACACCGAAAATTGGTTTTGGGTTGCAATTTGGTTGGAAGAGATTTCTGGGACCCCTCCGTGCCTTTGGTTTTGAACAGCTCAAACATTGTTTTGACCATAACTGACAACGGTTCCAACTTTGTAAAGTCGTTTAACCCTCTACCGCATACAAAGCCATATATGGCTTCTCACTTTCAATAATTTTTTTTTGGTATAAAACGGTACATACGCTAAACCGTTTGCTATCAGTAATTCTTTTTGCACTATTTTCTGTTGGAATTCTATGTTCAGAGCATTTTTGTGTTGCCTTATCTCAAGTTTAGATTCAGTTTTGTGCAAGCGTCTCAAGAAGATGAACGAAAGTGAATTTTGCTGAATTTAAAATTTAATTTGCTCCACTACAAAACACTTTTATCTCTGATGAGTATTTTTATTCTAACAGAATATAAAGTTTTCTTTCATAAAAAAATATAATTTGAGTATAGGTAAGCATCCCATGTACTATTTTATGCAAAAAACTGCTGAAGCCATATATGGCTGTACATGCAGTAACGCGTGCATGATATATTCTATGTATGTACATATAAACTTTTTTTTTTAGAAATAAATGCACAATCATTTTACGGTAATTCGCAATACGTGGACGAAATCGATAAACCGCTTCTAAGTAAGGACGACAACACACCCGATTCCGAAGACTAAGTTGTTGAAAATAAAAAATTCCGAGAGGAAGATGTTTATATTTCGGAGACCGATGAGAGTAGTTCCGATGACAGCTGTGAAAGGCCGTAGCTGAGCACCTGTGCAAGGCAGGAAAAATAAAGCGCGGACGTCCTGCGATGACTCCAACTTCATCTCCGATTACAAGCAGGGAAGGTACTCCTACCAGCAAAATAATAAAGCACCAGGAAATTTCCTTGAATTCTGTTCGGGTGGACAATATTGGGCCTTTTCCCACCTGGAAAAAGCAAAGGCAACTCTGCCAAAACAATTGTTCTTTCCGCTCATACACTTTTTGTGAGAAATGTAATGTATTTCTATGCTATAATGACAAAGGAAACTGTTTTACCAACTTTCACATGAAGTAACCAAAAAAAAATATGTCCAAATATATATTATCTTTACCTAAATAAACACATATTTACTTAAAAAAAATTTTTTTCTTTATTATTTCTAAGCTCATGCAGTAGAGGGTTAAAGATTACGGAGTGGAAAAAACTTTTTTGAAGATGTAACTGATGACGCTGCCTGTTTTTGAAAACGATAAGTGGTTGCCTAAACATCAGAGATGTTGCAGCCAAGCTCTGAATTTGCTCGCTTCAGCTGATTTTGAAAAAAATTTTGAAATATGTCCAGCACCTATAGATCCAGCATAAGATGGTAATTATATCAAGTGTTTTATGTCTATATTTTAGCCACTTGTGGAAACTGAACGTTTTATTTGATAAAGCAGTGACGCTCGAAAATGTTATTTACCAAAGTGATTTAACAGTCCATTTTAGACGAAATTAATAAAAATAGTAAAAAAAAAAAAAAGAAAAACACACAAAACACGGACAAGCTAGCGGGCCCGACCGCACTCATCGAGCTCTGCTCGAGAAATGATCTCAGTCAAACTTTTACTCCGTCTTTTATAGCAAGGGCAGGGTCCAGTCAATATCCTAACGCGTTTTCCCAGTTACCCCGATAGTTCCCCCATAATTATCGATATTTGAGGTTAGGCGCCTTCTTTAAAAAAAATGTTTGTTACTTGTTTGAATTTTATCTGTGGGTCGTTTATTAATTATGTTTGTTGCGGAAAACACAACGCTTTGTTCTTTACAACATTCGTTTGAATTGAATTATGCTTGTAATTGTTACAAATTAAGGTTTTTACATCCGTCCTCGTTGGAACTTTTCTCAGTGCGACCATATGCAACAAACACTCATAATACTTCTTTATCATGTGCTCAGTGTTGTAAAGTGACAAATTCAAGATTTTAACAGCTAACAAATTTAACTGGCTATAATTTCAAATTCAAACTTATTCAGGTGTAAGTTCACTAGCAATTTGGCTTCCAACGACTTATTAAATCGCTCAGAAATTTGCGCCATGCTACAGCTTCCAGCGATTTCATTGCATATGGTAAACACCTCGCAAGAGCAATTTAGGGTACTCTTTCTTTTGCGTTTAGATAAATATATTCAGACCGTTTTAAGATCTAGTTTAATTAATAATCAATAGACCTTAACCTATTCATTTATGCTGAACTTTGTTGAGATCGCATGGAATTAACCAATGATTTCAAGTGGGATGGGTCAATGTTTGCCCGTTGATGCTTTATTGTCGATTTTAGCTCTTCTGCTGTCTCGAACCGAAAATTCTTGAACACTTCTGCAGATAGGATACCCCAGAGACCGAAAATTCAGTTTGAGGTCGGGAATCAATGCTGGCCACTTAAAAACTGGCACTTTTCTCTTATTAAAGAACTCGTTGATCAGCGTTGTGATGTTAATTGTCGCATTTTCCAGCTGAAAGGTCCAATCATCGCCATTTAACTGAGTGCCAAACTCCACCAACTTGTTATCCAATAATACTTCGGACTCATTCCTTAAAAGCAAAATGGCCTTGTTTATTCCAGATGTGTCTATCCTGTCGCATTTCTTACCAATGTTTCTTGTAACTGTCAGGACCGTCCAGGGTAAACTTTTCTTTGTCACTGAAAATGACATTACGCCATATCTTTTCACAGAATTGGTATTTACGTGGGAACTCAATGCGCGCTTTTAAATGGCAAGGTAAAAGCTTTGGTTTAGATACCATACTGGTATGTTTTTGAAGAAACTCCTTGTACGATTGAGTCCCAATTGAACCTTAATGTGTCCCCTCTTCATTGAATCCACAGCTGCAAGTCAGTGGATTTTACATTTGTATCGGGAGTCGATATCGCCTTTTCGTCCGCTACGTGGTGTTGTCCCATATCCTTTTGGGTTTTAAGGAAATTTAAAATGTATTAAATGGAAAGCAAAGCCAAAATATCAAATGATATATAATTCTTTTACAGAGGTATATATTCGAAATAAAGTATTTTTTTAATCTGTCACTTCGGCCTTTACATACCTCTAGTGCCTTTCAATGATTTGTGTGTGGGAGTCACTGCACTGTTTGTTAAATCTTTTTGGACTTTTTCACCACAAAACCCTTTGTCATTGAAAATAATTTGATGAATCAACCTTATCTACGATCACCAAGTCCACCGGCATGCTAAACATTTCTTAGTTGCGGTAAAAGTGATGTGAAAAATCTTCAAAGTTCACGGTCGTTCGATGGACATTCTTCTTGAACTTGTTGAGCAAAGAAACCTATACTAGACAGTTGACTTTGATTTTAGGGTTAAGTCGTTCAAAACTTGTAATTTTTTATTGATAAGTCACCATGAAATCCTCCACAAATGCCATCCACATTTTCATAGTATTTGTCCTGATTCCAAATCAGCTACCAGTTATCCCACAGTTTCCAGTATATGCAATTCATTATCTTTTATACATGTTAAAGTTCATTAAATTTTATTAAATATTGTTTAATTAGTTTTAAAAATAAAAGAATTTAAATGCCCCCCTGCTCGATGATGCGTGTGCGGCATCTTGTCAAAAAGTTGTTCATTGCTGCTCTAGAGTTGAGACAGGAATAGCCGTAATTGTTGCTCGAACGGATTACTTTAGTTCATTCAAATTTGTCTGTTTTGTTTTTGTAGACTTCCTCTTTGCAATAACCCCACAAGAAAAACTCAGGTGCCATAAGGTCAGGCGATCTGGGGAGAGAATGGGATGTGGAGTTTCTGGATATCAGCTTATTGGGAAATTTTCGTCGCAATTCTGTCAAAACAGGCTGGGCTATGTGAGGAATTGCACCATATTGCTGAAACCACACAGGGTTGAAAGGAATTCTCTTTCGGCGTAATTCTGAATAGGAAAACTCTCTCAACATGCTCAAGTAACGGTCTCCAGTAACAGTAACGGTGTCACCGTTTTCTTCAAAGAAGTTGCGCATCGTGATGAAACTGAACACCACACTGTGATACGAAGTGGGTGCAATTCCATCTCATGGAGTATCTGTGGGTTGGAAGCACTCCATATTCGACAATTTTGTTTGTTTATGTTGCCGTTTAAGTCGAAATGGGCCTCGTCAGACATAAAAAGACAGTTCAACATGTTTTCGTCCTCTTCCACTATATAAAGCATCTTCTGGCAAAATTCCAAGCGAATCGGCCAATCTGCTGCGTTCAGTTTGTTGGTCATTTGAATTTTATATGGGAATAAGTTCAAATCATTGTGCATAATTGACTGTCTGCTTATACCCATTTGAGCAGATAAGTTCCTTGTCAAACTCTTAGACTGTTTTGTATGGCAACAGCTACAGCAGCAACTGTTTCCTCAGTCCGAACTGTAGGGCATTGTTGCCATTTTAGCTATTTAGTTGCTATATCTAGCATTTTTGAAAGTGGAAATGCTTATAAATTTTTGGAAATGCTATTAGCTATAAATCTAGCAACTTTAAAATTATGTTTAGCTATTTCTAGCAATTTTTAAATTTTTAAGACGAAGTGCAAAAAACCGCCTATTAAATTGGTTTGAAACCTTTGCTATAGAACTTCCCCCGAGTAAAAACTCTCAGAAGTGAATTTCAGAGTGATAATTATATAATTTAAGGCATAATCATTAGAAATTGCTTTAGTTCATGAGTGATTTCGGTAGAGATTCATGAGATTTAGTACTTCACTTTATGGCTAAAAAGCATTGCCTGTACTAAATTCATGTCCGAAGAGCAATTAAGTTTTTAGTACCAACTTTTCAAATCAGCGCTAATTTCAGTACTGATTTGGTACTGACCCCCTGAAGGGTTCTATCTACAGTAGTGATTGTCCAATGAAAACATTCAGGTTGTCTTCAATCTTTATATTCTTTTAAGGAAATTGACTACTATGAATTGTCGCAAAATATTTTGTTTCATTATAATGAGCAAAAAAAATCAAATATTGCTGATATGGACGAAGTAACAAAATTTCGTTACATAATTCTCAGTACTGAGATCAACGTTTATGGCCCTTCAGCTTTCGTTATACCTAGATTTGGGTTCGGCTCGGACTCCAAACAAAAAGAGAGATTGTCAAAGATAGTTTTGGTAATAATCAAGTATAGAAACCTGTGCTTAAAAAAATCTAAAATAATTCTTTCAATACACCGCAAATTATGAAGAATTAACATGCAAAAAATTTGCGGCGGTCATTCATGGTTTCTTTATAAATTAATATTGAAGTTTGCTGATGCTGTACCGAAATTATGTATGTGCTTTACTATAATAGACAATTACCGTAATTTTTTAAGTTATTGTTGGATTTTAGTCTTAAAAACACTTTTTTCCATTTTTAGCTATTTCTAGCAATTTTTTGCCAAGTTCTTTTAAGTTCTTATTTTTAGCTATTTTTTTTAGCAATTTTTTTTTATTTTTAGCCATTTCTAGCAATTTTTTTTTGAAAAACTAGCATCTTTTGAACCTCATGTTCTGGCAACACTGCTGTAGGGTTTCGATGGCAAGGTCTTCTTTCGACTGTCCCACGCTCGGCCAAATTGTTAACAAGTCTCATTCTGGTCCACCTGCTCGAAGGATATCCGCCAAACGTGCGCCTAAACTCTCTTTGAACCAAAACTACGGACTCCAGGGCGTAATAGCGGCGGACAATCCAAATTCTTCTTTTAGTGTCCCAGTTTTCCATTTTCCTCAAGTTTAAAAATCAATCTACATAATAAAAAAAATTTTTTTCAGATTCATCAAATAGAAAAAAAGGTATGCAATTTTGTTTTGGTAGTGGCTTTCATCAGCCACCCTGTAAGAATCGATTTTAACTGCAATCAAAATTAATTGTGGAAAATCCACAACAAATATTCACATGAATATAAGGTTGTACATAACATGATCTTTTATTTGATCGTCCTTTATTAAAATAATTAACTTTTAGGGTCACGAACTATAATTCTGTTGTGGCCACGCCCCAGTATTTGCGCATACGACTCTCATGCTCCATAAACTCCTCCTCGTCCAGCTCCTCCTCATCTAAAATATTACGTTCGCGCTCTTGGGTGACAGCAAAATCATATTCAAAATTGTAGGGCATTAGGCGCTGCAGGGAGCCAAAGTAAGCGGAGTTGGGACCGCGTTTGGATAGGACAGCCGAGTTGGCTGTCTTGCGTGCCTTGCCATCGAACAGGTTGTAGCCGTAGCTCTTTGATTGTTGGAACGAGAGGGCACTGCCAAAGTGACCAGCCAGCGGATGATACGAGCCAATGGGAGTGGGTGTGGTGGCCAGCGGAGGTTGTGGTAATTGTGGAGTACTGCTCGAGATGAACTTGTTGGTGACACTCTTCATGAGATTTGTGGTAAAATCATTGCGATCCTGTCCTTGGGACGGGCTTTGATTTAATGGTGTCGGTCGTGGCGGTTGCTTAGTGAAAGACTTCGAGATGGTATTTAGCTCCTTATCAAATAATAATTGAGTATTTTGCTCTAGCATGTACTCCCAGCACTTAAACTGCTCCTCGGACAAAACCGATTCGGTCTCATCTAGCATTTCCAGCTGCTGTTCCTCCTGCAGTACACGTGCATGGGCCAAAATGAACTCGTCGCTACCGTCCTTGGCCAATAGATCACGATCACTCTGACCACTGGGCGAAGAGCGTCCTGCAAGTGGCTCCTGCTCAACTGCCCGATGCCGGCAGGCATTGCTCCGATCACAGCAGGTGCGTTTGCATACAGAAACGCTGGGGGCTTGAACTATCAACGTTGGTTTCTTCCGGACACTTTGCTTGAGCTCCCGTATGAGATGATCCACATCTGTGCCCAGATGACGAAATCGAACCACAATGACGCTTAAATTATCGCAGGCTCCAAAACTTTGAGCAATATCCAGCAGTCGCTTGGCGGCCAACAATGCATTATCTTCTTTACGGATCTCCCTGGCCGCACGGCTAATGTCCATCACTGACCAAAGTTGGGCGTTGCCCAAAACCAAATACTCGTCATCGTTGCTAAGTGTAAGCTGGAAGAGCAATAATAATAATAATTATAAATTAAAGGTGACAATAGTAATGTAAATGCGCCGTTACTTGATCCAAGTAAAAAGCAAAGAAAATTAATATTACAGTTTTCCCAAAAAAGTATAAGGTCGATTGCCTAACTTTAGAGCTCATGGTACACTATTTTTGTGGTGCATCTTGATATGGTTATGAATGTAATTGGTTTTATTATTTTTTTAGCATTAGCATATTTAAGTTTGACTTAAATGACGTCAAAAACTGTGATCGCAGTTTCATTAGTAGGTACTTAATAAAAGGTAATTAAACTGATTTCAGTAAAGTCGCAGCTTTTCGAGATATCATCGACTTAGTTACACATATCTCAAATCAGAAAAATTAGATGGAAACTAGTAAGAGATATATCGGCTAATACAAAAAACTATTATTAGTTTGCTGCTTAATAGTCGCACTATAACGAAAATAAGAAGATATAGATGAATAAAATCTATGAGGGTGCAGATATTAGCTAAAACTAAAATTGGGACAATATGAATGGTACTCAGTGTAAGCAGAACTTTCACTCAACATCCATGCTAATTAAGCTCAAGGTCAGAGTCGTCTGAAGGTCGAGCTAATTCAGCTGCACCGCTTGAAAAAGCTTTGTTCCCTCGTGGTCACCCAAAGAAAAGTTCTAAGCAGTGCTTTACTTGCTATTGAAACTTTGCTGCGCGCAGACGTATCTGTTTTGAGATAAGAGTTCTTTTTGTGATCCACCACGTTGTCGAACCTTATGTAATAAGCCCCTCGTGGCCTTACCTATATCGATCAACAAGATCGTAAAGTTAATCTTCCTTTAATTGGATAATTAATAAGTGCAGCCAACAATACGGAGTGTTCGGCTAAGGCCAGTGGTACGTTTGTACATTTATGTGAAAATTGATCTTAACCCCAAATTTTCTCCAGAGCCTACCGCGGGGTCTTAATTAGGGCAAGGCCTCCCACAATCCCCCAAGCTACTGGCAGCAGAATTCACCCTTGATTGGGTTGTTATTGGCATCTGCGACCGCCTTGTCGTCAACCTTGGCAGACGTGTTCCAGGCCATACTCTTCCTGCAAGAAGTCGTTCGTCATCTTCAGCATCTTTGGTGGTTTGTCTGCAACCTTAGTGGCACACCTCGCTGCTGCGGCAGCGCTGACACCTCCATCGGTGACACAACTCAGCCAACCGGCCACGGATCGCGGCTCTAAACGCCCCCATTGGGCCTGTCAAGAACTCCAGCGGCTCTTGTTAACCAAGTGCCTTTTCTTCCCGTTACCTATATAATGGCATTTATGAGTGGATAACTAAAGCCTAAGTTCTTATACAAGCAGTATGCCCTTTATCAACGCTTACTAATTATTGTCTTTGCCTTCGATCAGATTATCATGAATGGGAAGACCAACTAAGGCGATATCAATTACATATATACATATGCTTTCAATCACTCCTTCATAATCCATACTTAGCAAGCTGCGATCACCTACGTCATCAGGCCTGCTGACATCGGGGGACTCATGCGTAAGTACGGCATAGCCGTAAAAGAAATTGGAAAGGTGCTCTAAAATTCGAGCTAACATGCATATGTGTGTATATTATATCATTGATTTGCGCCCTTCCCCCTTGCCTTAAATTCAGTGATTTTAACTAATGCGTTGATAAGGGCAAACAGTAAAGAAGCTTACTTACTTAGATTGTCATTCAATTCTTGTTTTGATCAGGCCTTTCGCCTCAGCTGCACCTTCGCACTGCTTTTACTTTTGTTGTTGTTTACCTTTAAATATTATGCCCATATAGTGGCCGCCTTAAGCGCTCAGAATGAATTGTATTTTTAAAACTACTTATTTGGAATATTATATGAAGTTATCGGCTTAAATATGAATTAATTGTTTTCTCCTTTTTGGGGCACCAATGATCTGACCGCCGCTTCAAGAAAATGGGGAAAAGCCGCAACTTAAAGGCTTTTACAGGTAGGGTGGGTTAAGAAAAAAAAAAGGACAAAAGACCTCGTCCTTCGCGATAGTACACTAGCTTCCTTTCATGTGGTTATCTCCTCAATATATCTACCTTTAGCTCTGTCAAATCTTTAGTTATGTGATGCTTGCGTTGCTTCAGAAGCAAAAACCCACGCCCAGGCCCTGAGCACAGCCGCAAAGCTTAGACAGAGCTGCTTCTGAGCCGTAGATCAGCTTGCTCGCGTTCGTCACAAATCTATGAATAAATACAGCAGATGGGATCAATTGAGTGCAGACACTAACAGTCAAATTTGAGTATCTTATGTGCTTACTAATGTTTTTAGTATTTTTTTCGACTTTTCGTCAATATAACAAGAAAGAAAGTCGGTCAAGCCCGACTATAACAAACTCTGTACCTGTGAAGTGCTGCCCATCACCGTTGCGACCGGTGCTGCCCATAATTGTTTGTTAACTCGACAACCGTTCATCCGATTTCTACCATTCCTTTGGCGGATCGATTATTAATCCTAATTACTAAATGTGTCTAGAAGGAACGAACCTTCTATCTATAAAACTGTGGGAGATATGACGTTTTTTCCAATTTGAGGAGGCGGGAGGGGGCGTGGCAAAAATTAAAAATAAACTTGATCTGCCTGCAAGTATAAGAAGCATCAGTCCCATACATGTCAAACCTCTATCTCTTACCATCTCTGAGATCTGTGCGTTCATACGGACAGACAGACGGACATGGCTTTTGCACAAACTTATTATACTCTATGTACCTTTGGTACAGAGTATAAAAAGTGAACGTAAAGACCTCAAAGGCAGAGAAAATAGTCTAGATCAGTACAAGAGTCGAAAAAAAATCAAAAATTTTTCTAGCAAATCTTAAAAATACAACATTTTGATGCTATTACCAGTATCGGATCTTACTGAAAATTTATCTTTAAAATTGGAGTTAAAGTCTTGCAAATGTATGTAACAGAGAGAAGGAAGCATTTCCGACCCCAAACTGTCTATATATTCTTGATCACTTTGACAGTGGAGCAAAGCTTCGCTTTGACAAATCCTTCACACGGTTAGACCTAGCAAAATTCTCCGACTTCGCTTCGGACACAAAAAAACCCACTCACAAACACATTTTTGACAAAACCCCTACCCCAACTGTCAATTCTGCCAACACAAACTTACTGTAGATCATATCCGTTCCGTATGTTCCCACTTTCTTAACTCTCGTTCCAAATACTTCCCTAACGCCATTGCACTTCCCCTGCTCTCAAATTTTATCGGGGGTGACACAGAAACCTTTTCCAACCACATTCCAACCGAAAACCATTTTTTAGGTGCCACAGAAATCTCTGTCAAATCTCTCGTCTTTTGTTGGGAGATTTTGGCAAACCAACCACTACACAAACCTACACAAACCAACCAAAAGCGACTTCACGAACCTGCGCGATTTATCACAGTTTTTTAAGTGGGACCATAATTTCTTCCTCTTTTGGTATCGAAAGGCTTGGAGAGGATTTTTCCTATTTTGATGGAGCTTTGTGTGCTTCTCAACGTCATCATGCAAAGTCGACCGTACTTTGCTGGAATACCAAAGGTAGACAGGGCTTCAAAGATCTTTGACCTTATCGGCGTGTCAAAGGCGGCTTTATAGTCTTCTCCAGGATTTGTCGCAGTGTAAATTTCTGGTTCGTGGTGGATTTGCCGGGTCTAAAGCCACAATGATAAGGTTCAATAAGTTCACTCATTCTCGGCTTTAGACGTTCACATAGGATGCATGATAGAATCTTATATGCAATGGGAAGGAGACTGATCCCGCGGTAATTGGCGCAAACCGCAGGGTCTCCTTTTTTAAATATTGGACAGAGTACGCTTAGATTCCAATCTTCGGGCATGCTTTCTTCGGACCATATTCTGCATAGGAGTTGGTGCATGCACCTTATCAGCTCCTCACCGCCAGCCTTGAACAATTCAGCGGGCAGCTCATCAGCGCCAGCAGACTTGTTTTTTTTTGCCTTTTTATGGCTAAAAAGACTTCATTGTGTTCGTCATCAGCTCCCACCAGGTTGGAGAAATAGTTTCTCCATTTGTCTAGTGCCACTTGCGAATTTCTGACCAGATATTCGTGCTCGTCCTTGCATAGTGTGACTCTGAGCTTAAAACCTTCTGTTAGTTGCCTAATCTTTTGTTAGAACTTTCGAGTCTCACTCCTTCCGAACAGCACTTCGACTTCTTCTCTCATGCGCCTTTCCTGCTCATTTTTCTTCCTTCTGAAAAGGCGTTTCTCCTCTCTCCATTTCTTCCGGTATCGCTCCTTAACAGCCCGCGTCGCTCCAGACTGCAGAGTTCTCCTGTACGCAACGTCTTTTTCTGCAATAGCGTGGCGGCACTCATCATCGTACCATGACTGTTTTCGGGAGTTTTCGGCGAATCCGAGAATCTCCTTGGCAGCTGTACTCATAGAGTGTGAAATATGCTTCTACTGTTCGTCAACACCAGGAGGGCCAGGTGGGGTTTCCCTGAGCAGCTGGGTGAGTTTTGCTGAGTAGGCTTCGGATGTCCGTTGTGATTGCAGCTTCTCAACGTTCAGCTTTCGGCGTGTGATTGACTGTGCGGCATGAGCCACACTGAGCCGTGTGCGTACTTTGGCTGCAACAAGGTAGTGATCCGAGTCAATATTGGCTCCTCGGAGCGCACATACGTCTAGAACACTCGATGATTGCCGTCCGTCTATCACAACGTGATCAATCCGGTTTCGTGTTGATTGACGATCAGGGGACTTCCAGGTCGCCTTGTGGTCGACGCGGTGTTTAAATCTGGTACTACTAATGACCATGCTAGGCCCGAAGCAAAGCCGATAGTCGGGCGAAAAACTTCTTACACCCCTGTCCAGTCCATCGCATTTCCTGAAGTGCGGTAACGTTCGATGAATACATCTCGAGGACATCCACCAGTATGGAATCCGCACGCTCTCCATTGAGGGTACGAACATTCCAGGTGCATATCCTCAAATCGTGGTCCTTAAAACGTTTGCGTAGGTTGTCGTCGGGGGGTCCGTATCCGAGGCATTGTTTTAGTTTTGTAATAGATGTAATAGACGAGAATCGGGTGCCAAGCCCGAAGTAACGCCCCCTATTTGCCCCAGGGTACATCGCCGCTTATGATAGCCAGCAGCTTTGCGGATGCATAGCTCTGTTACCAGGGGTTACCACGTGGAGGTGTGAGTAGACTTGAGACGCAGTAAGCTACATACCCCCATTATTCTTTCTGGCTTCGCCTTAGACATAGATTTTGCAACGCCAAGTAATTTCTTCAAATACGGAGGTAGTTGTTTTTTGTTTGTTTAATAGGGACCTTTAAGGTTTACGACCTGATTGGATTTTTAGTCAAAATGCTAGTTAAGCCGTCTCAAGGTCGCAGAGGTAATGGCTGTTGGTGTGGAAAGCGGTTAGCATCTTACTGACGAATTTAGTTGGTACTAAACGAAACGTGATCATGTCTGGGAAACCTTAACCTGCTTTGGTCCATATGTTCATATCATTTGTTGTTGATTTCTTGAAAATGATTGAATTATAATTTCTTTCCGGACTTGAGACGGCTAAGCTAGCACTCTTATTCTTAGAGTTATTTTAATAAGAAAAATGCTTTTTTCCAACTTTAGGGCTGTTGAGCGACCTCTAAAAATTCATCAGTCTGCATGAAACTTTATATTTTTTTAGTTTTACACAGTGACCGTAACGGTTATAATTTTAAAAATAAAAATTGTAGAATAACCATTATTTTTTGATTTTTATAAAAAATTGAATAATAACTCTTAATTTTGATTTAAAAAAAAATTACGAAATAAGAATTAAATTTCAATGTTTATTTAAAAATCATAACGTAACGCTTATTTTCAATTTTTATAATAAAAATTAAAAATAAAAATTATTTTTCAATTTTTATAAAAAAATCGAAAAATAAAGATTATTTTTCAATTTTTATTATAAAAATTGAAAATAAAAATTGAATGTAAATATCTTTAGCACCGGGTGGAGTATTAGCAAAATTTAAAAACATTCATGATGTGTGGATCAATACCTTTCATATGATACATCGCATGTCCTGAAAGGACCAGCATTAGGGATCCTGATGGTTTAACTTCATGTGAGCAAAAAAATTAACAAATCGGTGGCAAGCAACCGGGTATGTGTTTCGAAAAGTGACTTATATATATAAAGGACTCGTGGAGACACCACCCCCTCCCCCATCCCTCTTACCTCATGAAGCTGTAAAATTTAATTCATGATATTCGTCATAATTATAAGCAGGGATGCAATTCGGTTCTGAACCCACCCTTACTCGAACCGCTAATGCTAGACGATTAACCAAACCTCAAAACGTACCGCCAACCCTCCAGAAATGCCGAACCTTTCTTGGAAGTTGCTCATTAAGTTCTCCTGAAGATCAATTGGCTTAGGCGCTTGATGTGACAAGGACGCTACGATGACGTACACTGTGCGGTCGGCCTAAGTTTTAGGAACGATCGGTCGACAAACTAGTTTTAGTATCCATTTGGGTGTTAGCTATAACAGACTATTAAAAACAAAATCCCTTAATGTTATAACTGCCAAATATTCGGCCACTGCTCCAGTCGTTGTGCAGTGAGAAGCCTACCGCCCGTCTATGTACATTTTTCGTTTCCGCTGAGCCGAAAAAAGAAAAAAAAAGAAAAATTTTTTAACGGGGATTCGAACCATCAACCCAAGTATGTAAGGCGGCATACCTAACCACTCAGCCAACTTATTTTTTAATATACGACCAGTTAAACTTTAATATATGTATCTTTGAAAGGGTTACAAAAGCGAAAATTGGAATCCAATGTCTGCAACCTGGAACATTCGCTTTTTTTCACATGCGTCATCTATAATATCTATAAGTCTTTGATATGTCCCTTTTTTGCTTGCCACCGATTTGTTAATTTTTTTTTGCTCACATGAAGTTAAACCATAAGGATCCCTAATGCTGGTCCTTTCAGGATATGCGATGTATCATATGAAAGGTATTGATCCACACATCATGAATGTTTTTAAATTTTGCTAATACTCCACCCGGTGCTAAAGATATTTACATTCAATTTTTATTTTCAATTTTTATAATAAAAATTGAAAATAATCTTTATTTTTCGATTTTTTATAAAAATTGAAAAATAATTTTTATTTTTAATTTTTATTATAAAAATTGAAAATAAGCGTTACATTATGATTTTTAAATACAAATTGAAATTTAATTATTATTTTGTAATTTATTTTAATCAATAAGAGTTATTATATTATAGTCCATCCTCGTGCATTCTCCCCCGATAAGAGGTATCCCGAAGTTTTTCTTTTTCTTTAACTCTTATGCATCTTTCGCGGTTAAAAAAAAGCTCCCCTGACATTTCCGATCTTGGTGGTGAACTTCTCAAATTTAAAGCTTACAAACACAATTTGATAAAGATCGGCCAACAAACAACATTTTCCACCAATTCTCCAACCATTCCTCAAAGTTGCATTGCATCCGGATGAACGCTATAACTTTTCAAATTTCGCAGATTGTGCACCATTTTCCGCCCATTCCTTCTGCCTAAAACCTTCCGGGCAAGCGTCTAGCCAATCCCCAAAAGTTTCACCGAGATTAAGAATTTTGCAAATATTGCGGTTTTTGGACCATTTTCCACCTCCATGGTCCACCTCCATGGCCACCTCCATGGCCACCTCCATGGCCACCTCCATGGCCACCTCCATGGCCACCACCATGGCCACCTCCATGGTTACCTCCATGGCCACCTCAATGGCCACTTTCAGGTCCACGTCCACTTCCACGTCCAGGTCCAGTGCCATCTCCAGGTCGAGGTCCAGGTCCCGCACACAGCCAGTGCAATGAAAAACGGCAGCCCGAGTTACTGTTATTTCGTTATTTCTTATACTATCCTTACAAACCAAGTTTAAAGCCTAAGGTCAAATTTTCCAACTTCAGAATTACAAATAATATCACTTACTATCCTTACAAACCGAATTTCAAGCCAATCGGATGAGCAAAATTTTGCATATCGAATTTCCCGGGAATTTTCCTCGCGCGCAGATTTTTCGAAATCGGAAAAATACGTGTCCAATTATTTATCATACTTTGCTTACAAACCGAAGTTCAAGTCAATCGGATGACAAACAAAAAATTCTCACCATACAGACTTTGCGACGCTTTTCCGGGGAATTTTCAGTTCCCATCAACGAAAAAATCACATTTCAATTCATTTCAAATACTATCCTTACAAACAGAATTTCAAATCAATCCGATGAATAATAGATTTAGGCATATCGAATTTCCCGGTTATTTCCCTTGCGGGCGGATTTTCCGAAATCGGGCAAAACGTGTCCAATTATTTCGTATGCTTCGCTTACAAACCTAGTTTCAAGACAATAGGATGAAAAAAAAATTTTCCCATACTAAATTTTCCGACGCTTTTTCCTGGAATTTCCCGACCCTACGGTCGAATTTTCCAGCATCGGAAAATATCATTTCAATTTCTTTCACTTACTGTCCTTACAAACCGAGTTTCAAGTCAATCGGATGAAAGTTAGATTTTTGCATATCGAATTTCCCGAGAATTTTCCTTGTGGACGGATTGTCCAATTATTTTGCATACTATGCTTACAAACCGAATTTCAGTCAATCGGATGAAAAAATGAAATTTTCCCCAAACAAACTTTTCCGACGCTTATCCGGGAATTCCCCGACCCTACGGTCAAATTTTCCAGCATCGGAAAATCACATTTCAATTTTATTCACTTACTGTCCTTACAAACCGAATTTCAAGTCAATCGGAGGAAAAATAAAATTTTACCCTTACAAACTTTTCCGACGCTTTTCCGGGAATTTCACGACCCTACGGTCGAATTTTCCAGCATCGAAAAATCACATTTCAATTTCTTTCACTTACTTTCCTTACAAACCGAATTTCAAGTCAACCGGATGAAAAATAGATTTGTGCATATCGAATTTTCCGAGAATTTTCCTTGTGGGCGGATTTTCCGAAATCGGGAAAACACATGTCCAATTATTTTGCATACTATGCTTACAAACCGAGTTTCAAGTCAATCGGATGACAAATGAAATTTTCCCCAAACAAACTTTTCCGTCGCTTTTCCGGAAATTTCCCGACCCTACGGTCAAATTTTCCAGCATCGGAAAATCACATTTCAATTTTATTCACTTACTGTCCTTACAAACCGAGTTTCAAGTCAATCGGATGAAAAATAAAAATTTACCCTTACAAACTTTTCCGAGCTTTCCGGGAATTTCCGACCCTACGGGACGAATTTTCCAGCATCGGAAAATCACATTTCCAATTTTTTGCACTTACTGTCCTTACAAACCGAATTTCAAGTCAATCGGATCAAAATAAAATTTTTCCCCAACAAACTTTTCCGACGCTTTTTCCGCGAGTTTCCCGACCCTACGGTCGATTTTCCCAGCTGAAAATCACATATCAATTTATTTTACTTACTGTCCTTACAAACCGAATTTCAAGTCAATCGGATGAAAAATAGATTTTTTGCATATCGAATTTTCCGAGAATTTTCCTTGTGGGCGGATTTTCCGAAATCGGGAAAACACGTGTCCAATTATTTTGCTTACTATGCTTACAAACCGAATTTCAAGTCAATCGGATGAAAAATAAAATTTTCCCCATACAAACTTTTCCGACGCTTTTCCGGCTTTTCCGGGTGGAATTTTCCAAAACCCCGTCTTAGCACGCACTTTCACCACATAAGGAAACTCCTGTCCAAATTTCAGCCCTCTAGCTCTTACCGTTTAGGCTGTGCGACGGTCACCAGTCAGTCAGGTTAAACAGTTTTATATATATAGATACTAGCAAATAAACCAGGCTTGCTTCGCTACGCCGCCGTCAGTTACGCTATTTTAACCGATAAGAGTTTTCTTTTCCGACTTGGGGTTTGGATTTTACAAATTGGATCATATTTGACCGTATCTTACATACATCGGCTCAAAGCAGAAATTAACTCTTATGCCCCTCCCGCGGTTAGAAATAAAGACTCTCCTGACATTTCTGATCTGAGCGGTGAACTTTTCAAATTTTAAGCTTGCAAACCCAATTTGATAAAGATCGGCCCAAAAATAAGGATTGGCCTAGAACGCACATTTTGGGACCTTTTCCACCAATTTTGGGACCTTTTCCACCAATTCTCAAAGTTGCATTTCAATCGGATGAAAGCTTTAATTTTTCAAATTTCGCGGTTTTTTCACCATTTTCCGTCCATTTCTACTACTTAGAAACCTTCCAGGGCAAGCGTCTAACCAATCATCAAAGTTTTACCGAGATTAAGAATTTTGCAAATATTGCGGTTTTTTGACCATTGTCTACCTCCAGGTCCACCTCCATTTCCACCTACAGGTCCACCTCCATTGCCACGTCCATGGTTACCTCCATGACCACCTCAATGGCCACCTCCATGGCCACCTCCATGGCCACCTCCATGACCACCTCAATGGCCACCTCCATGGCCACCTCCATGGCCACCTCAATGACGACCTCAATGACCATCTCCAGGTTCAGTTCCATCTCCAGGTCGAGGTCCAGGTCCCGCAGGCAACCAGTACAATGAAAAACGGCAGCCCGAGTTACTGTTACCGTTATCGTATTTCGTATACTATCCTTACAAACCAAGTTTAAAGCCAATCGTATTGAAAATAGGTTTTTGACTGCTGAGTTTTCCGACCCTAAGGTCAAATTTTCCAACATCAGAAAATTACATTACTATCCTTACAAACCGAATTTCAAGTCAATCGGATGAAAAATAGATTTTTGCATATTGAATTTCCCGGGAATTTTCCTTGAGCGCGGATTTTTCAAAATCGGAAAAATACGTATCCAATTATTTATCATACTTTGCTTACAAACCGAAATTCAAGTCAATCGGACGAAAAATAAAATTCTCACCATACAAACTTTTCCGACGCTTTTCCGGGGAATTTTAAAAATTTTCCATCATCGAGAAATCACATTTCAATTTATTTTACTTACTGTCCTTACAAACAGAACTTCAAATCAATCCGATGAATAATAGATTTTGGCATATCGAATTTCCCGGGTATTTTCCTTGTGGGCGGATTTTCCGAAATCGGGAAAAAACGTTTCCAATTATTTCGTATACTTCGCTTACAAACCCAGTTTCAAGTCAATAGGATGAAAAATTAAATTTTCCCAACCCAAAGATTTCCGACGCTTTTCCGAGAATTTTCCGACCCTACGGTTGAATTTTCCAACATTGGAAAATCGCATTTTAATTTATTTCACTTCCCGTCCTCACAAACCGAATTTTAAGTCAATCGGATGAAAAATAGATTTTTGCATATCGAATTTCCCGAGAATTTTCCTTGTGGGCGGATTTTCCGAAATCGGGAAAACACGTGTCCAATTATTTTGCATACTATGCTTACAAACCGAATTTCAAGTCAATCGGATGAAAAATGAAATTTTCCCCATACAAATTTTCCGGGAATTTCCCAATCAAATTTTCCAGCATCGGAAAATCACATTTCATTTTATTCACTTACTGTCCTTACAAACCAAATTTCAAGTCAATCGGATGAAAAATAAAAATTTACCCACCCAAAAAATATACCCGGACGCTTTTCCGGGAATTTCCCGACCCTACGGTCGAATTTTCCAGCATCGGAAAATCACATTTCAATTTATTTTACTTACTGTCCTTACAAACCGAATTTCAAGTCAATCGGATGAAAAATAGATTTTTGAATATCGAATTTTCCGAGAATTTTCCTTGTGGGCGGATTTTCCGAAATCGGGAAAACACGTGTCCAATTATTTTGCTTACTATGCTTACAAACCGAATTTCAAGTCAATCGGATGAAAAATAAAATTTTGTCCATACAAACTTTTCCGACGCTTTTCCGGCTTTTCCGGGTGGAATTTTCCAAAACCCCGTCTTAGCACGCACTTTCACCACATAAGGAAACTCCTGTCCAAATTTCAGCCCTCTAGCTCTTACCGTTTAGGCTGTGCGACGGTCACCAGTCAGTCAGGTTGAACAGTTTTATATATTAGACAGTATCTATTGAATCTGTTAGCAACTAAAAACCAGACTTGTTTCGCTGCGCCGCCGTCAGTTAAGCTATTTTAACCGATAAGAGTATCAGTTTTCTTTTCCGACTTGGGGGTGGATTTCACAAATCGGAAAATATTTGACCGTATCTTACATACATCGGCTGAAAGCAGAGATTAACTCTTATGCCCCTTCCGCGGTTAAAAATAAAGTCTCTCCTGACATTTCCGATCTTGGTGGTGAACTTTTCAAATTTAAAGCTTACAAACACAATTTGATAAAGATCGGCCAACAAATAACATTTTCCACCAATTCTCCAACCATTCTTCAAAGTTGCATTGCATCCGGATGAACGCTATAACTTTTCAAATTTCGCAGATTGTGCACCATTTTCCGCCCATTTCTTCTGCTTAAAAACCTTCCGGGCAAGCGTCTAGCCAATCCCCAAAGTTTCACCGAGATTAAGAATTTTGCAAATATTGCGGTTTTTGGACCATTTTCCACCTCCATGTCCACCTCAGTCCACCTCCGTGGCCACCCCATGGCCACCTCCTGGCCACCTCCATGGCCACCTCCAGGCCACCTCCAGGCCACCTCCATGGCCACCTCCATGGCCCACCCCTGCCACCTCCATGGCCACCTCCATGGCCACCTCCATGGCCACCTCCACGGCCACCTCCATGGTTACCTCCATGGCCACCTCAATGGCCACTTTCAGGTCCACTTCCACGTCCAGGTCCAGTGCCATCTCCAGGTCGAGGTCCAGGTCCCGCACACAGCCAGTACAATGAAAAACGGCAGCCCGAGTTACTGTTATTTCGTTATTTCTTATACTATCCCTTCAAACCAAGTTTAAAGCCAATCGTAGAAAATAGGTTTTGTCTGCTGAGTTCTCCGACCCTAAGGTCAAATTTTCCAACTTCAGAAAAAACATTACAAATTATATCACTTACTATCCTTACAAACCGAATTTCAAGTCAATCGGATGAAAAAAAAGATTTTGCATATCGAATTTCCCGGGAATTTTCCTTGCGCGCAGATTTTTCGAAATCGGGGAAAATACGTGTCCAATTATTTATCATACTTTGCTTACAAACCGAAATTTCAAGTCAATCGGATGACAAATAAAATTCTCACCATACAGACTTTTCCGACGCTTTTCCGGGGAATTTTCCAATTTCCCATCATCGAAAAATCACATTTCAATTCATTTCACTTACTATCCTTACAAACAGAATTTCAAATCAATCCGATGAATAATAGATTTTTTGGCATATCGAATTTCCCGGGTATTTTCCTTGCGGGCAGATTTTCCGAAATCGGGAAACACGTGTCCAATTATTTCGTATGCTTCGCTTACAAACCCAGTTTCAAGTCAATAGGATGAAAAAAAATTTTCCCAATGCAAACTTTTCCGACGCTTTCCTGGTCACCATTTTCCACATTTTCTCTTTGACCCTACGGTCAAATTTTCCAGCATCGGAAAATACATTGCATATCAATTTGAATTTTTCGATTTTCGAACAGTCTTTACTAACCCGAATTTCAAGTCAATCGGATGAAAAATAAAATTTTTCCCATTCAAACTTTCCCGACGCTTTTCCGGGAATTTTCCGACCCTACGGTTGAATTTTTCCAACATCGGAAAATCGCATTTCAATTTCTTTCACCTTACTGTCCTCACAAACCGAATTTCAAGTCAATCGGATGAAAAATAGATTTTTGCATATCGAATTTTCCAAGAATTTTCCTTGTGGGCGGATTTTCCGAAATCGGGAAAACACGTTCTCAATTATTTTGCATATATGCTAACAAACCGAATTTCAAGACAATCGGATGAAAAATAAATTTTCCCCATACAAACTTTCTAAAAAACGAGACGGTGAATTCAAAAGAAAATACGTTTTTTACATTATGGAGTCAAAAATAATGGCTTAAAGTTAATTTTGTACCATTGGTTAGTGTATTTAGATACTTTTTGCAGTCTTACTTTCCTTTAAATATTATTTTTAATAAGCAAATTAATTATTTTTATGAATAGCTTCTATTTTGCTATGTCCCATCCAAATCGAATTACATTTTTGTTCAAGCTGTTCTGGTTTCACATTTTTATGAAACGTTGGCAATGAAATTGAATAGGGCTGTCAAGATAGCTGCATAATTCTGTAAAACAGTTCACCACTTCTTTTTGTAACCTTATTTGAGGGTTTAATCTTTAAATAAGAACTAACTGTTTTTTTTAAATTCTTAAAACGCAAACCACTTTATCAAAAAGATTGGTTAAAAGATAAAAAAAATTAATTAGGAATGAAGTAATCGATTTGTTTACCGTTGCAACTGTGGTTTTATTATTCAACACAGTCAGCTGTTTTATATACAGCGTTTAAGTTGATTCACCAAAAATGTAAATATATTTTATTAACAAATGTTATTTGCTTTTATTAATGATAGTTTTTAGGCGCAAACACAGAGGTTGAGAGTGCGAGCAGAGAAGATTCTCTTGCAAGAAATGTCGAAAAGTCCTGATTTGGCAAAGGGATTCGTGGAAAGGCGACAGGGTGGCTGCTGATACCAAATGGTTTTCGGTTCATAAAAAGCGTGATTCATCCTTCGTTGGCTTGATTATTTTTATGTGAGTGCCGTCTACACTTGCCAATTACGCCTGGTATCGAATTTGGAATAAAATAATTTCTGGATGCTGTGATTTGCTCTTGTGTCCATTTGAACTCTGATATTTTCAGCGCAAATATGTGTTTCGAGTTGGCAAATCACTTAATGGAGTATTTTGGAAAACGTACTTCTACGGTAGAAGTTCTACCAATGTTAACGTCATGATCTTTGGCGACTCCTAGTTGATATGACCCAGTGGCTAAAAACCTCAGCACAGCAGCTAATTGAGTAGTCTTCGGGATTAAAAGGGGAATGCGACTCGGCCAATCCTATTCAGAAGCATTGAAAAGGTATGCTTAATAAACTCTAGAGGATTGAATGAATCTAAAAATTATGTGGCATAAGGAAATATGGTGCTAATTGGAGTTCATAAATGCAGCTCTTACTGATGTTCAGAAAGATCCATTAGGCATGTAGATGCTCGCAGTTGCCGGTTTTTCCGAAGTGCAAATTTTTTTGCCTGACGATGAACATGTCATTAGATGCCAATAAAAAATAAAAACGTCATTTGAAACAGACAATATGCCATTTCAAATAACTTTCTGACTTTACCGAGTGTTTTCTATTTTGTTGTTTTGCCCCACCAGCTGATTGAGTGAAAAAGTAGTCAAAGGAAACATTGTGGAAATGAAACGTTCGAATTGCAAATCGGAATGCAATCGTTTGAATGCCAGAATAGCTAAAACCAAATCGTTCGATTTGGTTTCCATTTGAAATCGAAGAAATATCTTGAAAA